>JAUFNR010000534.1:0-15000 GCA_031216915.1 Pictodentalium vernedei | reverse complement strand
CAGAAATATTGTATACGAAAGCATTTTCACGCGTGGATCTAAAGGAAGATTTTTTAATGAAATTCCCTCATATACAGTAAATTAAAATTCGAGCTACCACAGGGAGCCCAAAATTTAACCCAGGAACCTGATTTGAACAAACTTGAATCTGACCCCCAAAAAGATGTTGCAGACCAAATATCAAAGCATTCTGCACGGAGGATCTGAAGAAGATTTCCAAAGATCATTCCCCATATTGCCCAAAGTTAGAAATTTGGGCTCCTGTACCGAGTCCAAATGTGAGCCAGGCTGCTTCATTTTTACACCCTTGAATCTGACATCCCCATGGATGCTGTATACCGCATATCAAAAGATTTTGTTAGTGATTGTGGAGAACATTTTTTTTCAAATATGCTGACTCAGCATTTTTTCAATGCTCCCCCCCCCCCCCCCCCCCCCCCATAGAACACAATGACACAACCAATGGCATTTTTTAAAATTCAATTCTACTGGTCCTAGGAATGCTTCATACCATATGACATTTGTCTGTTCCGTGTGTTTTGGGAAATATGGTCATTTGGTCGTTTGAAAATATTTCTATTTTTAGCTCCAGGGTTTTTCCACTGGGACACGGGGACATTTTTTGCATGAATTAATTACATATAACTCACTGATACCAGCTATCGAATTTGGTTTAAATCGCACCATCGGTTCAGAAAAGAGAAATATTGGGCGGGGTCAAAAATCTTGCCCCTCCCATTACAACGGCAAAATATGGATCCACGAACTTCGTTTGGACAAATTTGATTATACACGTCAAAAGGAAGCTCCATACCAAACATGAGGTCATTGTACCCACTGGTACACGACAAGAAGATTTTGTTTTAAGAACTTTGGTGGATTTTCGCCCACCGCGTCCCTATGAGGATGGGCAAGTTGATTTGAAAAAGAAAAAATGCGATGTCAGAACAAGCAATCCCCTCAAATATAACAAAAATTGGTTCAGCGATTTAGGTGGGGTGGGTGCGAACATCATGTTTACGTATGACGGACGGTGGGTGATCACTATAGCTCATCCCGACTTTCAGTCTGTTGAGCTACAAAATACTATGTCCATATCAGGAAAGTGCATTTTCCAATATGAAAAATAAATACGGACATGCAATTCATTTTCCGAGAAATTCCATTCGAAGATTTGAAAAACTTGAAAGGGGTTATTCAATCTTAATAAGCCGGATAAACACCATCAAACCAAGAATTAATGCTCATCTGGCAACTTACTTTTTGTTCAATATAAAACGAACCGCAAAGTAGTGTCCAAATCAGCTTGAATGTTGGGTTTCACTCAATTAATGTGAGCCAGGGCGAGATATTCGTAATTTGCATTTTTTTGTTATTTGCGGCTGTACAACTGTCTAACTATTAAGTAACCCACCATACAAGCCCTGATACATGAAGATCTGATCTCAATGACTTTGAGAAGTGTTGATTAGCATAGATAGTGACATAAAGAAAAGGTCCAACACCAGCTGAGCGGACAAGTCAGAGGCTGTATAGTGCGCATGACTCACCCAAGCCTGTGAAATGTTTGTTTATCAAACAACAATGTCAGTTGTCGCCGCCACCCCAATACTCTGCTTTACACCCCCCCCCCCCCCCGATCCTCCTTTCAAATTAAAATCCCCAGGAGTATTTCACCGAAAACCGATTTTCTAATGATAAACGTGGCGCTACGAGCGCCACATGAGTTCGAATGTAAAATCCAAAACCTTTACGCACATCTATCTAGAGTCCTTACCTGAACATAGGAACACACTTTCAACGCTTCGAATTGAGCCCCCCAGGGGCCTTTCGCCGGAAATAGATTCTCTAACGACAAAAGGGCGCTACGATTGATCACAATAGCTCATCCTGACTTTCAGTCAGGTGAGCTGAAAAATAAGTTTCATTTTCCGAGAAATTCCGTTCGAAGATGTAAAAAAGTTAAAAGAGTTTATTCAGTCTTAGTAAGCCGGGTAAACACCAGCAAACCAAGAATTTGTGCTAATTTGGACACTTATTTTTGGTGCAGATTGTGATTTGCATTTTTGGTTCAATACAAAAATGACCATAAAATAGTGTCCAAATCAGGTTGAATGTTGGGTTTCACTCATAATCAATGTGAGCTCGGGAGAGATATTGGCAATTTCCTTTTTTATTTACCGCTGTACAACTGTCTACCAATTAACTAACCCACCCTACAACCTCCCACACAACAAGAGCTGATCTCAATGACTTCCAGAAGTGTTGGTTAGCATAGATAGCGACACCACGAAAAGGTCCAACACCAGCTTAGCGGACAAGTCAGAGGCTGTATATTGCGCTTGACTCACCCAAGCCTCTGACATTTTTGTTTATCAAACAATAATGTCAGTTGTCGCCAGGGCCCCCCAAACTCCATAGACCCTCCTTGCACCCACCCTCTCCCCCAGTCCTCCTTTTGAATTAAAATCCCTAGGAGCCTTTCTGGAAAACCGATTCCCTAACGACAAAAGTGGCGCTACGGGTGCCACATGGGTCGAGTCAAAATTCCGAAACCTATATGCACATCTAGAGACCCAATCGGAACATATCAACACACTATCAACTTTTCGAATTGAAACCAAAGGAGATTTTTGTTGGAAACCGATTCTATAATGACAAAATTGGCGGTACGGGCGCCACGTGGGAGCCAAATAAAAATTCCGAAACCTTTATGCACATCTAGAAGCTCTATCGGAACACATAAACGCACTTTCAAATTAAAACCCAAGGAGCCTTCCATTAGAAACCGATTCTCTACAAACAAAAGTGTCACTACGTGGGCCACATGGGGCCAAATCAAAATTCCGAAACCTTTATGCCCATCTTGGGACCGTATTATATGAATATACTTTTCAACCTTTATGCACATCTATACCGTACCGGAACATATCAACACACTTGCATTGTTTCGAATTAAAACCCCTAGGAGACTTTCGCCGGAACCCGATTCTCTAATGACAAAAGTGGCGCTAGGGGCGCCACATGAGGCCGAATAAAAAAATCGAAAGTTTATGCACATCTGTAGACCTTACCTGAACATATAAAAACACTTTCAATGTTACGATTTAGAATCCTTGGTAGCCTTTTCGCCAGGAACCGATTCCCCAAAGACAAGAGTGGTGTCACGGGTGCCATGTAGGGCCAAATCCAAATTTCGAAACCTGTATGCACATTTAGTTGCCCTACCAGAACATATCAACACACTTTCAACGTTTCGAATTAAAACCCCAAGGAGACTTTTTACGGAAGCCGATTCTCCAATGACAAAACTAGCGGAACGGGCGCTACATGTGGCCGAATCAAAATTCCGAAACCTTTCTGCACATCTAGAGACTCCAGCAGAACATATAAAAACACTTTTTAAGGTTTCGAATTAAAATGCTTAGGAGCCTTTCTCCGGAAGCCGATTCTCTGACGACAAAAGTGGCGCTACGGACGCCACATGGGGCAAAATAAATAAAAAATCAAATCTGTATGCACATCTAGAGACCTTACTTGAACATATAAACATACTTTCAACATTTTGAATTAAAACCCCTAGGCGCCTTTTGCCGGAAACCGATTCTCAAACAAAAGTGGTGCCATGGGTCCTACATGAGGCCGAATAAAAAAAATCGAAACATTTATGCACATCTAGAGACCTTATCTGAACATATGAAAACACTTCCAATGAAGACCAATTAATAGATAAATAGTGTTCTCGTGTGGAAAACAGCGCTGTTGTGTTGACAGGTATTCGGCATAAGCTGAGAAATCCAAAGAAAAATCATATTTGATAGCATTTTTTTTAATCGATGGTCACGTGCCCCCATAATGATATATAAATATTAAAAAAAAACTACACAATTCGCTTTTTTTGAAAACGATAGCACTCATCTCATTTCAAACCCCCCCCCCCCCCCCCCCCCTAAAACGATAGCACTCATCTTCATTTCACCCCCCCCCCCCCCCCGATAAATTTGTTTCACGCAACATATCCAGCAGTACCCAGTGCCAGTGGAAAGGGAAAAGAATACAAAGGTGTATTACACGACCGATGGGTGTTCTTGGATTGTTCGTAATAACTGGGAGCGGGTGCGGAAAAGGACGAAAAATGACAACTTGCTGTTCAGTGGAAAGTACAAAAAAAACTCGCGGTTGACTTGTCTTTGGAGGGCAGATTCCAATATTAACCGCGTATCTTTATCAATTTTTATGGTTGGTTCGACAGTCTGTTTTTATTTTTGGTGATCACATTTACCGTTTATACGTGTTTAACCTTTTCACTTGAAAACTCACCAAGCTAACGGCGTCCATCGAAACGACAATTTCACAAAACAAATATCCCCATTCTCCTATTCGCTTCTTTTCGTGCATCATTTTCCTTGCATGAACTGTAGCCAATGGGAGAATGGGGTTGTTTTTGTGCTAAATTGTCGTTCCAATGGACGCTGTTACCTTGATGAGTTTTCAAATGAAAGGTTAAAAAACTGTAAACAGTGAATGTGATCACCAGAAATAAAAAAAGGTCAAGCCAAGAACAAAAATAAAAATTGATAAAGTTATGCGGTTAATATTTGAATCTGCCCTCCAAAGACAATGGGACCTCGAGTTTTTATAATAAATCAGAGAACTCTCGCTCGTAACCCACTTTCCAATGAACAGCAAGTTGTCCGACTAAATGTTTTTCGGCCTTTTCTGCGACTTCTGCCAGTTATTACGAACAATCCAAGAACACCATTGCAAAGCTTCTTGTGTCCCCTTTCCAATGACACCGGCTATTGCTGGATACATTGTGTGAATCAACTTTTGAGGAGGTGTAATGAAGATGAGTGCTATCGTTTTCGAAACGCGAGTTGTGGACCTGTTTATATACCATTCAAGGGGGAACGTCAGCATCGATTCATAAATGCTATCAGATAACATTTTTTCTTTCGATTTCTCACCTTGTGTCGAGTACTTGTGGCTGTGTTATCAACTGTATAATGGTGGTTTATATGTTATCTTTTAGCGTCAGTGGTGGAACAATTTTTCTTCCTATTCTGGTTTTTGCGTGGTTCCTGGAAAAGAGGTGGTAAATCACCTGCAATTACTGCCCTTAGAGTGTCTTCAGTTTCCATCTTTGCCAAAATGTTTTCGTTCAAAGTCAGCTATAACCGACCTTGGAGAAAAAAACATCCTCTGCTAGATGTGGTTCTGCAGAAACTTTATCGCTAACATCTGACGAAACACACCTGTCATTCTTTCAGGTTCAGTTATAACTGGACCATCATAAACAACAGATTCGTCACACAAATCTTTATCACTAACATCTGACAAAGCACCCGTCGTTCTTTCAGGTTCAGCTATAACCGGGCCATCGTGAACAACAGTTGCGTCAGACAGTGAAATTGCATTTAGAAAAGGTCTTTAACGTGGAATTACAGAGAGAAAATTGAAATGATGACATATTCAGTTGTCACGAAAATTCATGACCTTAATCAGGACCTTAAATTCATGTATTTTGGGCCCAACCTTTTGCCTTAATTGGTAGAAATTTGGGATTTCTTCAAAGCCAGCTATAACCGACCTTGCAGAAAAAAAACATCCTCAGCTGGAGGGGGTTCTGCAGAAACTTCTTGACTGCTAACATCTTTCAGGTTCAGCGTTAACTGGACCTTCATGAACAACAGATTCGTTGCACAAATCAGCGCGGGAAATATTGTCAAATATTCCTCCGCCTTAAAACACTGGCTGATTGACATCTTTCATCCAATCAAGAAGCCTCGTATGTACACACCTATCTGCTACCATCCAATCGGGGAGCCTCATTCTTACACCGATGGTTCCTATGAGAAATGACATATAGGCCAGGCAAAACTTATTTATCGGGTGACATCACACTCCTCTCCCTTTTGTTTGAAAAGGCCATGTAAATTTCCTTGTATGATGAAGGTCCATGATTGTATGGCGAACGAGAAAAAATAGAAAAAGTTAAAATCCACAACAACAATAGTAACAATACCAAGCCATTAAAATCCATAAAAAACGACGCGCATTTGCGGTCGTCACATTACAAACCTCCTCGAAAAGAATCTTAAGAACATGGCCAATATTTTTGGCAACCTCACCCACAAACTTTGGATTTGAAATCCTGCCACGGCCACCAAAATAAGGTGCATCACTTTCTAGTAATAATCTACCCAGAGGAATACTCCATAACCCTTGGCATTGTACTTCATTAAAATGTTTGACCATTCCTGTAAATCCAAAGAAAACATTCGGAAAAGTTGAAGTCCAAAGTTGGACAATTTCAGACGAAGAGCCAAAACAATGCAAATGGATGGGCTGATTACCTCTGTGCAAGCTCTTCATGGTTTCTTGAGCCCTCATGTTGACCAGGTGTCTACATCTATCAGCCCACCCCCCCCCCCCCCCCCCACCCCCCGCAGATGGAAGATAAGGGGCATAGTAGGCGTTGTTAATGAGACTAACTTCCGAAGCATGAATGTGCGGTAGTGAGTGGTATGGTCTAAACCAATTTCCCCAAACGCAGACATCACACGGCCCGACGCTTACGCTGCTAATTTGCTGAGAACAGCAGGAGACCCAAGATGGCTGTTCTTGGGGTGAAGCCCCACTGCGACCCTCCATCGATTGCCAAGGCTTAAAGCAGAAGGATAGGATTGAGAGTCGCAAAAGACCGCCACACCACCAACCACCTTACACGCTACATTACCACGAGGAAGGCTTTCAAACATCTGGTCCCAGACAGATTCATTATCCCTGAAGCCCTTTACCTTCTCAAATTCCCGATCAACATGAAAATGATTATCAATCACAGGATTGTAAATGTTACCAGCAGTCACGGCCTTAACCCCATCACTCTCACCTTTTGCTTCAATGTCCTATGCAAGCCCCTCCTCCTTCAACCACGCCTCAAGACTATCGTCGTGCAGCTCCAGAATAGGGACACTAGCTACCGAGGACATCACAGAACACTGTTCCCCTCCCAATTGAGATGGGCCCAAAGTGTCTCCGTCCCCAACAACTGCATCCGAAAAAGGAACTACACCCCGACAACCCCAATGTACACGGCGATCACCTGGAGGTTTACTGCACAAAAGCAAGGTCTCACACTGATCCTCCGACAGCAACGACATTAAGGCCATGACCACCTTCCAATGGACGAGACAACCCGGCGAGTTAACCGGTAATAAACTAAATTGACGAGGGGTACTGATGCCAAGGGTTGAACACACCTGATTCATTACATTAAGATACACCTCTGAGATAATGGACTGAGGTGCTATAAGATTATTGCTATTGATATGGTCTATAGCTGTCTGGTAATGATGAAATTCAATAGACTCAGATGATGACAAACTGAGGTGAAGAGATATTAAAACTATTAAGGGAATTAATGACATTTTCTACATTTAAAGAAGTAGGGTCCCATAAGTATTCTGGGGAGTGACTGAACAGAAAGTGTGTTTTAAGATGTGAAAAAGAAGACTTGCAGATAAGACATTTAGTCTGACTATTTGAGGCACCTCGTTTCTTTCTGTTTTCTTTTTTAATTCGACGTCGGTAAGCCTTAACACTGCTTGCTTTTTGAATTGATTCTGTTGGAGAAATCCTCATTTGTTTCGGATGGCGTTCGAATACTTCCTTAAAATCCTCATCATTACCTGTCAACTTATTGGATGAACCGCTAACCTCTGTAGTCTGCTCAACAATTAAAATACCACTGCTATCAGTCATTTTATACTGCAATAAACAAATATTGAAATATTTCATGTTACCGTCGGTACAATCTGAGCAAAAATACTCTTTTACTTTTTAGCCCTGTTTTGGCGTGATATTAACACACGCCCCATGATACCATTCGCGGAAATTGTCGCATTGTATCATAAAATTCCCATCACCCGGTTTATTGCAAAAGCAGTAAAGGACATCTATTTGAGTTGAAATAGATGGCCTTTCCCCGACGCCTTTTTGAAAGCCGACCGGACTGCTACTGACTCTAAAATGTTGTCTGATGGATCTGATTCACTATTGACAACTTCATCTGATCTTGGAGACATCCAGGGTCCAACGCATACGCTGCTAATTTGCTGAGAATAGCAGGAGAACCAGGATGGCTGTGCTTGGGGTGAAGCCCCACGACGTCTCTCCAGCCATTGTCAAGGCTTAAAGTAGAAAGATAGGACTGAGGGCCGCAGAAGATTGCCACACCACCAACCACCTCACACGCTACATCACCACGAAGAAGGCTTTCAAAAATCTGGTCCCAGGCAGATTCATTATCCCTGAAACCCTCTACCGTCTCAAACACCCGATCGACATGAAAATGACTAGCAATCACCGGATTGTAATTGTTACCCCCAGTCACGACCTTAACCCCATCACTCTCACCTTTTGTTTCGAAGTCTGTTGCAAGACCCTCCTCCTTCAACCACGCCTCAAGACTATCGACATGCAGCTCCAGAATAGGGGCACTAGCTACTGAGGACATCACAGAACATTGTTCCCTTCCCAATTGAGATGGGCCCAAAATGTCTCCGTCCCCAACAACCGCGTCCGAACAAGGCACTACACCACGACAACCACAATGAACACGGCGATAACCTGGAGATTTACTGCACAAAAGCAAGGTCTCGCACTGATCCTCCGACAGCAACGAAATAAAGGCAATGACCACCTTCCAATGGGCGAGACAACCCAGTGAGTTAGCTGATAATAAACTAAATACAAGGTAAATAGCCCTTACAAACATTGGTTTCACTGCATTTGAAATAATACGACGTTTACGCAAGGTTATAAAAATTTTCCGAAAGATTGAACACAGCACATAACAGAGCAATTCACTGTATTACTGTTACGCAAGGTTCGAGGGATAAGTATGTCACCCATAACAGACTCGACAAGAAAAGAATCTCCTAAAATATCAGTAGTACATGAAACAAATGCACCAGAAGCTGGCGGAATGAGACGTCTTTTTGCCACCCGGACTGCTACTGATTCTAAAATTTGATGGCACTGAACCCACCTCATTTTTTGTGTGTGTGTGGGGGGGGGGGGGGGGGGGGGGGGGCAAAACACCTCCAATCATAGGTTCACTATTGACAGCTTCATCTGATTTTCGAGACATCACAGGGTCCAACGCATACACTACTAATTTTCTGAGAACAGCAGGAAAACCAAGATGGCTGTGCTTGGGGTGAAGCCCCACTGCGACCCTCCAGCGATTGCCAAGGCCTAAAGTAGAAGGATAGGACTGAGGGTCGTAGAAAACCTCCGCACCACCAACCACTTCACACGCACTATCACCACGAAGAAGGCTTTCAAACATCTGATCCCAGGCAGATTCATTATCCCTGAAACCCTTTACCGTCTCAAACACCCAATCAACATGAAAATGACTATCAATCACCGGATTATAATTGTTACCCACAGTCACGATCTTAACCCCATCACTCTCACCTTTTGTTTCGATGTCACCGGATTGTAACTGTTACCAGCAGTCACGACCTTAACCCCATCACTCTTACCTTTTTGTTTCGATGTCTGTTGCAAGCCCCCTCCTCCTTCAGCCACGCCTCAAGACAATCGTCATGCAGCTCCAGAATAGGGACCCTAGCTACTGAGGACATCACAGAACATTGTTCCCTTCCCAATTGAGATGGGCCCAAAATGTCTCCATCCCCAACAACCGCGTCCGAACAAGGAACAACACCCCGACAACCCCAATGAACACGGCGATCACCTGGAGGATTACTGCACAAAAGCAGGGTCTCGCACTAATCCTCCGACAGCAACGACATTAAGGCCATGGCCACCTTCCAATGGGCGAGACAACCGGTGAGTTAGGTAGTAATAAACTAAACACAAGGTTAATAGCCCTTACAACCATTGGCTTCACTGCATCTGAAATAATACGACGTTTACGCAAGGTTATAAAAAATTTCCGAAAGATTGAACACATAACAGAGCAATTGTTTTTTATTACTGTTATGCAAGGTTTGAGGGACAAGGATGTCACCCATAACGGACTCAACAAGAAAAGAACATGCTAAAATATCAATAGTACATGAAACAAATGCACTAGAATCTGGCAGAATGAGACGCCTTTTTGCAACCCGGATTGCTACTGATTCTAAAATGTAATCATAGGTTGACTTTTGACAACTTCATCTGATATTGGAGATATCAAACGGTCCAACACACACACTGCTAATTTGCTGAGAACAGCTGGAGAACCAAGATGGCTGTGCTTGGGTTGAAGCCGCACTGCGACCCTCCAGCGATTGCCAAGGCCTAAAGTAGAATGATAGGACTGAGGATCGCAAAAGACCGCCGTACCACCAACCACCTCACACGCCACATCATCACGAAGAAGGCTTTCAAACATCTGGTCCCATGCAGATTCATTATTCCTGAAACCCTCTACCTTCTCAAACACCCAATCAACATGAAAATGACTATCAATCACCGGATTATAATTGTTACCCACAGTCACGATCTTAACCCCATCACTCTCACCTTTTGTTTCGATGTCACCGGATTGTAACTGTTACCAGCAGTCACGACCTTAACCCCATCACTCTCACCTTTTTTGTTTCGATGTCTGTTGCAAGCCCCTCCTCCTTCAACCACGCCTCAAGACTATCGTCATGCAGCTCCAGAATAGGGACCCTAGCTAATGAGGACATCACAGAACATTGTTCCCTTCCCAATTGAGATGGGCCCAAAATGTCTCCGTCCCCAACAACCGCGTCCGAACAAGGAACAACACCCCGACAACCCCAATGAACATGGCGATCACCTGGAGGATTACTGCATAAAAGCAGGGTCTCGCACTAATCCTCCGACAGCAACGACATTAAGGCCATGGCCACCTTCCAATGGGCGAGACAACCGGTGAGTTAGCTAGTAATAAACTAAATACAAGGTTAATAGCCCTTACAACCACTGGCTTCACCGAATTCGAAATAATACGACGTTTACGCAAGGTTATAAAACAAATTTCCGAAAGATTGAACACATAACAGACCAATTGTTTTTTATTACTGTTATCCGAGGTTCGAGGGACAAGGATGTCACCCATAACGGACTCGACAAGAAAAGAACATGCTGAAATATCAGTAGTACAGAAACAAATGCACCAGAAGCTGGCGGGATGAGACGCCCTTTTTTGCAACCCGGACTGCTGCTGATTCTAAAATGTTATCTGATGGCTCTGAACCCGCCTCAAATTTGGAGGGCGGGGGTGGGGGGGGGGGTGCAAACAAGCCTCCAATCATAGGTTCACTACTGACACCTTCATCTGATTTTGGAAACATCAGACGGACCAACGCATACACAGCTAATTTGCTGAGAACAGCAGGAGAACCAAGATGGCTGTGCTTGGGGTTAAGCCCACTGCGACCCTCCAACGATTGCCAAGGCCTAAAGTAGAAGGATACGACTGAGCATCGCAGAAGACCACCGCACCACCAACCACCTCACAAGCCACATAACCACGAAGAAGGCTTTCAAACATGTGGTCCCAGGCAGATTCATTATCCCTGAAACCCTTTACCTTCTCAAACACCCGACCAACATGAAAATGACTATCAATCACCGGATTGTAATTGTTACCCCCAGTCACGACCTTAACCCCATCACTCTCACCTTTTGTTTCGATGTCTGTTGCAAGACCCTCCTCCTTCAGCCACGCCTCAAGACTACCGTCATGCAGCTCCAGAATATGGGCACTAGCTACTGAGGACATCACAGAACATTGTTCCCTTCCCAATTGAGATGGGCCCAAAATGTCTCCGTCCCCAACAACCGCGTCCGAACAAGGAACAACACCCCGACAACCCCAATGAACACGGCGATCACCTGGAGGATTACTGCACAAAAGCAAGGTCTCGCACTGATCCTCCGAGAGCAACGACATTAAGGTCATGGCCACCTTCCAATGAGCGAGACAACCTGGTGAGTTTGCTAGTAAAAAACTAAATACAAGGTAAAAAGCCCTTACAAGCATTAGCTTCACTGCATCTGAAATAATACGACGTTTACGCAAGGTTATAAAAATTTTCCGAAAGATTGAACACGTAACAGAGCAATTGTTTTTTTTCATTACTGTTATGCAAGGTTCGAGGGACAAGGATGTCACCCATAACGGACTCGAAAAGAAAAGAACATGCTGAAATATCAATAGTACATGAAACAGATGCACTAGAATCTGGCGGAATGAGACGCCTTTTTGCAACCCGGACTGCTACTGATTCTAAAATGTAATCATAGGTTGACTATTGACAACTTCATCTGATTTTGTAGACATCACATGGTCCAACGCACACACTGCTAATTTTGCTGAGAACACCTGGAGAACCAAGATGGCTGTGCTTGGGGTGAAGCCCCACTGCGACCCTCCAGCGATTGCCAAGGCCTAAAGTAAAAGGATAGGACTGAGGGTCGCAAAAGACCGCCGCACCACCAACCACCTCACACGCCACATCACCACGAAGAAGGCTTTCAAACATCTGGTCCCAGGCAGATTCATTATTCCTGAAACCCCTTACCTTCTCAAACACCCGATCAGCATGAAAATGACTATCAATCACCTGATTGTAATTGTTACCCACAGTCACGATCTTAACCCCATCACTCTCACCTTTTGTTTCGATGTCACCGGATTGTAACTGTTACCAGCAGTCACGACCTTAACCCCATCACTCTCACCTTTTGTTTCGATGTCACCGGATTGTAACTGTTACCAGCAGTCACGACCTTAACCCCATCACTCTCACCTTTTGTTTCGATGTCTGTTGCAAGCCCCTCCTCCTTCAGCCACGCCTCAAGACTATCGTCGTGCAGCTCCAGAATAGGGACCCTAGCTACTGAGGACATCACAGAACATTGTTCCCTTCCCAATTGAGATGGGCCCAAAATGTCTCCGTCCCCAACAACCGCGTCCGAACAAGGAACAACACCCCGACAACCCCAATGAACATGGCGATCACCTGGAGGATTACTGCACAAAAGCAGGGTCTCGCACTAATCCCACGACAGCAACGACATTAAGGCCATGGCCACCTTCCAATATGCGAGACAACCGGTGAGTTAGGTAGTAATAAACTAAATACAAGGTTAATAGCCCTTACAACCATTGGCTTCACTGCATCTGAAATAATACGACGTTTACGCAAGGTTATAAAAATTTTCCGAAAGATTGAACACATAACAGAGCAATTGTTTTTTATTACTGTTATGCAAGGTTTGAGGGACAAGGATGTCACCCATAACGGACTCAACAAGAAAAAAAACATGCTGAAATATCAATAGTACATGAAACAAATGCACTAGAATCTGGCAGAATGAGACGCCTTTTTGCAACCCGGACTGCTACTGATTCTAAAATGTAATCATAGGTTGACGTTTGACAACTTCATCTGATTTTGGAGACATCAAACGGTCCAACACACACACTGCTAATTTGCTGAGAACAGCTGGAGAACCAAGATGGCTGTGCTTGGGTTGAAGCCGCACTGCGACCCTCCAGCGATTGCCAAGGCCTAAAGTAGAATGATAGGACTGAGGATCGCAAAAGACCGCCGTACCACCAACCACCTCACACGCCACATCATCACGAAGAAGGCTTTCAAACATCTGGTCCCATGCAGATTCATTATTCCTGAAACCCTCTACCTTCTCAAACACCCAATCAACATGAAAATGACTATCAATCACCGGATTATAATTGTTACCCACAGTCACGATCTTAACCCCATCACTCTCACCTTTTGTTTCGATGTCACCGGATTGTAACTGTTACCAGCAGTCACGACCTTAACCCCATCACTCTCACCTTTTTGTTTCGATGTCTGTTGCAAGCCCCTCCTCCTTCAGCCACGCCTCAAGACTATCGTCATTCAGCTCCAGAATAGGGACCCTAGCTAATGAGGACATCACAGAACATTGTTCCCTTCCCAATTGAGATGGGCCCAAAATGTCTCCATCCCCAACAACCGCGTCCGAACAAGGAACAACACCCCGACAACCCCAATGAACACGGCGATCACCTGGAGGATTACTGCACAAAAGCAGGGTCTCGCACTAATCCTCCGACAGCAACGACATTAAGGCCATGGCCACCTTCCAATGGGCGAGACAACCGGTGAGTTAGCTAGTAATAAACTAAATACAAGGTTAATAGCCCTTACAAGCATTGGCTTCACCGAATTCGAAATAATACGACGTTTACGCAAGGTTATAAAACAAATTTCCGAAATATTGAACACATAACAGAGCAATTATTTTTTATTACTGTTATCCGAGGTTCGAGGGACAAGGATGTCACCCATAACGGACTCGACAAGAAAAGAACATGCTGAAATATCAGTAGTACAAAAACAAATGCACCAGAAGCTGGCGGAATGAGACGCCCTTTTTGCAACCCGGACTGCTACTGATTCTAAAATGTTATCTGATGGCTCTGAACCCACCTCAAATTTGGAGGGCGGGGGTGGGGGGGGGGGGGGTGCAAACAAGCCTCCAATCATAGGTTCACTATTGACACCTTCATCTGATTTTGGAAACATCAGACGGACCAACGCATACACTGCTAATTTGCTGAGAACAGCAGGAGAACCAAGATGGCTGTGCTTGGGGTTAAGCCCACTGCGACCCTCCAACGATTGCCAAGGCATAAAGTAGAATAATAGGACTGAGCGTCGCAGAAGACCACCACACCACCAACCACCTCACAAGCCACATAACCACGAAGAAGGCTTTCAAACATGTGGTCCCAGGCAGATTCATTATCCCTGAAACCCTTTACCTTCTCAAACACCCGATCAACATGAAAATGACTATCAATCATCGGATTGTAATTGTTACCCACAAGCACGACCTTAACGCCACCCATCACTCTCACCTTTTGTTTCGATGTCTGTTGCAAGACCCTCCTCCTTCAGTCACGCCTCAAGACTACCGTCATGCAGC
>JAUFNR010000356.1:0-38585 GCA_031216915.1 Pictodentalium vernedei | reverse complement strand
AATCGGGCCAGGCATATTCTTCACACCTGTGTCGTGAGAGGATGTTCTTATCGAGCAGCTTGTGTTCGAAAACTGTGATGTAGAACAAAAAAGTTACATATACATACACGCAATGGAATTGCAACTCCCCAATATCGCGCAGTACCATATTGAATGTTTGCATAAAATCAGTCACTTGCCACTAGGGCCGTCTGGAGAAAATCCGAGCCCCGCCGGAGGGATTATCCGGAGTCCCTTGGTTACTGTTGAAGCCTTTCCTGGAATCCTAGTCCGAAGTTCGGACTAGATTCTAGGAAAGGGCTCTAAAACTGAAAGTGAAAGTTTGTAGTTTAGTGCGCCAGCCAATACAACCGAGATTAGCAAAACTTACATTATAATTGTGCATTCACAAAACCGCAAAACTGCAAATTCGGGTTTTGTGAATGCACAAATATAGCGGTAGTTTTTGGAAAACCGGGGCCCGGCATTATTGGGGCCCCGCCGATTTTTCCTAACTTTGGCTAATTGCCTTAAGGCAGGATTCTCTTACGCGCGGGGTCCTTAATTCACTGCAAGGCCAAAATAGACATGCTGTAAAGGGACCCCACACATACAATAATCCTGCTCTTAGACCAATTTGGGAAAATCGGCGAGCCACCAATAATGCCAGGCCCCTGTATTACTACCCACCCCCCACCCCCCCCCTCACCGGCCCTGTTTGTCCAATAAAACCCCTTCTCCCTGCTTCTCCCCCACCCCCGACCCACACACTATTGCATATTTTTCCAACCAATCCACAATAAACTGCTGCCGCATTTTAGCACGCACCCAAATTGGTGGCTGAGGTAAACCATAATGTTCTATTCTCCAAGTGCACTATGGTCCGGACACAAAACGACATTTTTGTATTTTTAAAAACAAATGAAACGAGTCAATAGCTGTAAAATTTCCATATATAGTGAGAAATAAGCCAACTCGAACAATGGACACCATGATCACCACCTCAAAATACACATTACTATGGTAAATCTGGTCACGAAACTTCAAACCCCGTTTTCCACGGAAAATGAAAATTGGGAGATAGAACCTTTTTGGTTCTCACGCGACGACATGACAAGAAAAATTACATGTGAAAATATGTGGAATGGAGTACCTTGAGATCACGTGTAAAAAGTTCATTGGGGTCAATGGATTGCAAAAAAAATAAAAATTACCAGATTGTAAATTGGAGGAAACCATCTGTTGTTTTCATGGAACAACAATCTCAAGTGTCAATTCTACATTTTTTAATGTATATTTAATGAAATAATCCACCCCATATCATATTTGTTTGGGTAACAATAAAATTTACTAAAATTATTTATTTTAGAAGGCATACAGAAAAAAAACACGTTTTATTATTATTTACTGCTAAAAATAGACAAAAAATATCACAGACAGTAATGACACTAAAAGTTTCAACTTTTGAATTTTCTTGGCATGATGAATACTGAATGAACAAGTTTTGTTGAACCAATATATTTATAAATCATACCCCTAGTCATATTGTCAATTACTTTTCAAATATCTTGGGTGTAATTATTTTTTTTTAAATTTTTAATTATCACATTCTCATTTCTGAACACTCATTTTTAGGTGGCCTGTTCAGAACAAACCGGTCGTTCATAAGCAGGTAAAAAAATTGCGCTTTTGGTCTTTGAAAGGTGGGACTCGTTGGTCGCGTCGTTTTTCGAGTGGTCGTTCATTGCAGGGTCAATTTAGATCAAAACCGATTGATGCATCGGGAATCCGGTCGTTCAAGGCGGGTGGTCGCCCAAGAGATGGGTCGCCCCAAGACAGGTTCCACTGTACTCTGTAAACACAATGAAATCAAATGTGATGGATTTTGGATTCAGGGACCGTGCGATGCAATTATGCAGGCGTGCAATAAATTTCCCGCCTCGATTTTTTATAGGCGGGCAGTAGGCATGCAGCACACATGAAGGAATGCCAGGCCTGGCTTATAACGTATGTAAAACGTAGGTAACTTCAGAAGGAAAAATAACAATAGATTATTCCTTTCCTTAGTTCCTGGTAAAAAAGATATTTACAATTCATTCTATTTCCAGGTGGATACAGTCTACTATTAGAATCTGTTATGATTCATTTATCTAGTGCAGACATTACCAATCTCAGAATTTCGGCTCATGAGATTAGAGGTTTGTCTACCTCATGGGCGTATCAAAATTCTGTCTCTCTTCAGGGGGGGGGGGGGGGGGCAACTAAAAATTTGAAGACATGACGTCCTATTTTTTTTATTTGGCTCCTTTTTACACCTACCCACCCACTACGTGCACATTTTCTACTACCATTCTCAGACACCCACCCCCCACTCTCCCATTAAAATCCAAAATAAGCTTATAAACTTAGCGGGCACAGCTGTCTTTAAGGGGTTTTCATAATGTTCTTAAACTGGTACCACCAATTTAAACCTCTGTGTGCTGCTGTGGGCCCCAATCTACAGATGACAAGCTGTTCATTATCAGGCTTGGCCAGAGCAGGTGTACATATACGGGAACAAATTTTCATTTGAATTGTTCCCAAAATATTCTCTGCACATTTTCTGCATTTCGAACAAGACACCCAACCCCTACTAGCGTGTGACATTTTCCCAGATTAAGCCCAATATTCTCACATATAAAGCCTCCTGATGTTGTTATTTATGTTAAGATTGTGATGTACAACTTCATCTTTAAGGTTTTGAAACACAAAATGATGGTATATATTAGGATATATTGATATATTTTTAAAAAATACAAAAAAAAATTGCACAAGTTGGAAATACACATTTTTGGCGCACTCAAGAGACCCACCCACCCCCACATCATGTCTTGAAAATTTTTGGTGCTCCCCTCCACACCACCCCCCCCCCCCCCCCCCCCCCCCCCCCCCCCCCCCCCACCTCTGCTCTCTTTCAGATATTATGAAGGTGGCTTACTGGATGCAGCCTTCAACCTTTACCACCTTTTATCTCAGAAAACTGGAATCAGTGGCTGGAGACTTGAGATCTTTCGGACCACTGTCTTTCTCAAAACATGTATCCCATTGATATGTTTACAGTTTTTAATAAAATATATTAAAAAAAACCCATAAAAGTGTTTGTCATTAATCATGTTGTACAGAGTTTTTTGGGATTTGCTTCCATCAGGATATCATTCATCAGGATTGTTCCTATAGTTCAGGTTGTTTGAATTTAGTTTAAAAAAAATTTGGGGCGTTTGGTGGGGAAATTCAGGAATTATCATCTTTAATATTGATTAAAGAGCAATGGTTTGTTTATTGGAACTCTCTCAGTTCGTCCACTATGCTAGGTTAAAAAAAACTTGGTGGCGGGATGGGGGGAGTTCAGGAATTAGCATCTTTAATATTGATTAAAGATCATGGTTTGTTTATTGGCACCCTCTCAGTTCGTCCAATATGTTAGGTTCTATGTGGAATGCCTTTTTTATTATTCCCCCCGAAAAATATTCGGGGGGAATCTAGCCGTGACGTCGTCCGTCTGTCTGTCTGTCCGTCCAGGCATAGACGGAATTTGGGTCCGCTCCATAACTTCTTACAGCCTTTAAGGATATTAATGATACTTGGTATTATTATTGCCCCACAACCAGAGGGTGTGTCGCGAATAAGGTTGGAATGGCTATCAAGGCTTTTTTTCGGGGGAATCAGCCACCCTTTGGTGGCCATTCTCTAGTTTTATTTCAACTTCTCTCTTAATGAGTGATATTTTGTCAGGAGTAAATTGTATCTATTTTTTGGACGACTTCATGAGAGCTCATTCGATACAATACCTCATGAATTTTAACCTTAATGCAAACCGTCCAACTAAAGTCATCACCTCTGATGTTTTTGCATTTCATCCCTTGAAATTAATAGCATAAGGGTATGCTAGGACTTATATGAGGTGATGCTACAATTAACTCCATTGGCCTTCTTTCTTATGGGGAATTACTCTGTTCAGTGAATGCAGCTACTGCTACATTCATTGGATATTGGAGTTGCTCTTCATTTTCCTAATACTCTGGTTAGGAATTCCCCTGTTATATGGAGTTATATTACGCCAGCTTATTAACAGCCCTCCTCCTATTGTGTATTCAGCTGGTCTAGGCCAGTGCTTTATGTTGAAAAAAAATAATTAAAATTCATAGTAATTTTTATATTTTGAATACTTACCACTGGCCGAGACGGCAAGTGCACTCCCGAGAGTTGTTCAGTCTCTCCTCCCGCCCAGTTAATAACATTTAGCAGCCACCAACAACAATGGCAGATCTTGGCGGCAAAGGGAGACACTTTGACACCTCTGCGCATGCATGGAGAGTTAACCCCAGGAGGGCTGTAACAGACTTTACATTTTTCATTTTGGCTTGATATTTTGGGGTTTGAGGGATCAAAAATTTAAGTGTTTTGGCCTGTTAATTTTAAAAATTATAACAGTTGGTCTAGGCCAGTGGTAAGTATTCAAAAAGATAAAAATTTCTATGAATTTGAAAATTTTTTGTACAGAACGTTTATATGAAAGTTCTGATTTGAATAATTTTTTGTATGAATGTTGAGTAACATGGAATACATAACTGTAATACAGGGGATTTTTTTCATGCATAAATTATACAAATTAGATGAAAAATTTGATTTATTCAGTGCAGCGTATACACACAGTAAGTACACATGTCAATACGGCTCGGGACTAAAATAATGAATCATAATAAAACATTTTCAAAATGACCATTGTTTAAATTTGTTGTTTCATCATCAAACAACTGAGCCCTGATGACCACAATTATTCAAAACTGTTAGGATGTGAACTTCAAATTATCAAATTAGTGTTAGTCAGATATTCATGACTGGATCATTTCACAAGCTGTCTCCATTATTTCTGTAGAGCACAAAATAATCATATTAGAGGTACATGCAAGTTGTTTCTCAAAAGATAAATTTTGATTAGATGCTTTTCAAACTTTCATGCACAATTTAATAGGGCTGGGCGGTTTATCGGTTTTTCGGTTGGGTTCGGGTTTTTTTTTTTAAACCGAAAACCGAACCGCCGCCTTAACAAAAAAGAAGACTTTCGGTTTCAACAAATTTCCCAGAATTGGTCAAGTTTATGACCACTCAATCACTTGCTTTCCACACGCCAAAGGCTTAAATGTCGGGCAAAGGTAAATGCTGTGCCATTTATGCTTACTTCGAGAGGACTGACAACAAATCCCCCCTCCCCCCACAAATAGTGGTAGCAAATGTCTTGTATCTTCAACAATATCTACAGAACCACCAGCAAATGGAATATGAAAAATTAAAAGCCTTACGTAAAAATCCACACATGCAATTCAAAAATCGTTAAGAAAATTTAATGAACCGGGCATATTCGACCAAAGAGGTATTGCAAGTTATCTGACAATATATGGTGTAAAAAGTATTATAAATTACCTTTGACCCAAAATCATCTGCGTACGACACATTGTAAATTAGATTGGAGGTAAACATAAAATTTATTGAGTTTTAAAACCTCAAAGTTCACATGGGAAAAATAACGAGTAAATTATGTTAATTAACCGACTACTGGCACGTTCTCTGAAGTCTCATGCTCAGAGAAAACGCTGCGCATTGGCAGTTATGTTTTTTGTCAACAATAAAATGGTTAAATTTAAGTAGAACATATCCTGTTAAATGGATGGCAGGTAACTATTGAAAGTTTTTTTAAACTTATTGGGAATTGTTTGTATACTATTTGAACTTACTTTAAGGAATCGCGCAGTACTGCAGGTACTTTAAGGAACCGCGCAGTACTGCAGGACAGGTCTGTCAGGTACACACGCTGCATTCCCAATACGAAGATGTTATAATCAACATGTGTTTTTCCCATGACCACGTGTATTTTGTAAACACAACAAATCCCAAGATGCAATAATTGCAAACATTCTTTCAAATCCCATTATACAGCCGTCTCCCTTCAAAAAACATCAATCGCCTGTCTTGACTGAGATGAAATCAACGCAGGGTATCGGCCAAGAGGGCAAAGTAAAGTTGGTAATATCTTCGCCTTGGCGCCGCTCATTTTGCCCAATTTCAATGTTTGGGCAAAATCAAAGTAAAAAACGAACCTATACAGTCGAAATTAGGAGAGATATTGTGAAAGCATAGGAATGAGTTACCAATAAAAGTGATTCGTATATCACGACTTACTTCAATAATAGTTATAAAAATCAGAAGAAATATGATTTGTGTTCCTCTTATTCCACTGTCATTTGAAGCAGGAACCATCAAGAACACGGGGCACGTCTATTTTCAAGCGATGTGATAATTACCGAAATAAGAACAACAATTGCATATTATCCACCGAAACCAGGGTGAGAGCTTAGCGGACTCCATAAAAAATAAGGAAATGTTGATTTTTGCTAAAATGTTGGTTTTCTTGTGAATTTCTGCATCTTGTCTTCACAAGGCCCCAAATCTCACTGACAGAACAAGGCAGATCCCACCAGTGGTGGGAAGCCATGGTTTGAAATTCTGTGGGACCATGCTGGTGACAAGTTTTTTTCTGTTTTTTTTTTTTTTTTAGGTGGGGGGAATCTCAGTACTGAGGGTACTGTACTTGTTACTGAGGGCAGGAAATCAAAAAGAATCTTTTCAAATTGGGGGGTGGGGGGGGGGGGGGGGTGGGAGAAGCAAGTGGGATTTTGAGTGGGGGTGGGAGGGGGGGGGGGGAAGCTGGTCTCCCTAGATATCTCATGGCTCCACCACTGTTGCCCACTACAGTAGCCCAACACAATATGTCCATTAGCTGAGAAGAGTGGTGAACACTGAGTAACCCGAATGACTCAACACGCTATATGAGCCTCATGACCTGGATGACAAATACAGACACATTTTATGTGTACATTACCCTCTAAAATGTGGATTTCTACAATATATTTTGAAAAACCAAAAACCGAGTTTTTGTACAAAACCGAAACCGAACCGAAATGCAAATTTCAAAACCGTCCAGCCCAACAATTTAAGGAAAAGTAATCATCATGTAATCATGAAAGTAATTACTGTCAATTTATAAAATGTAATTGATTACTTCATGATTACTTGTAATCATGAAATACCACGATTACAGATTACACACGATTACTTGAAAAATTGTAATCGATTACTTACGATTACAGATTACGATTACTCCAGCCCTGGCTGGAGCGATTAAGGGCCCATGGTGCCTCTTATATGCGTGAAAGGTTACTGGCATAGCTGAGGAAAGCACAACCATGTGGGACATGTTATGCTGTGATACTGGCTGTTTTAATTTCAGATAAAAAACAATTTACTACAATATTTGAAGGGCAAATTAGAATATTCACTGCCTGACAGTACTCAGACTGTAGCTACCGATAGAGAATTTAGTTTTGAATAAAAAATAGTCTCAAATGGATTCAAAATTGTTTTTGAATAACCGAATGTTGGGTTGTTGTACTGTTGGTAGTCTAGGTCAGGAACTGCACATACGTTTAGATTACAGATCCGTATCACGGCATGCATATCAATATATTTACCCCATCATGTCTTGAGCATATCTTAACACATGCCCTTACTCTCTAGATTAAAAAGTCAAGGTCACATTGATCTTTTCACATGGTGAATCATAAACAATTGGTTTTCATGTGATAACTTGATAATGATTTATCGTGACATTTGTTGAAACCTTATAGGTTGTGGTTGGCCTTCCCAAGGTAAAATTGTTCATTTCAACATTGGTTTTTCAACACATATTACCTAACTTTTGCAACTGTAATCCTCTCATTGGGTTTTTCTTTTCTTTAATATTTCTCGGAATGATTTGTAATTACAGACAAAGAAAACAGCATATGATGTTACCAGCGATGAAGATGATGGTGACAGTGATTGGCTCCCAGACAAAGCAAGTGTATTAGCTATAAAAACATGACAAACTTGATCATTTATCAATACAATTTTGTTCCATCACCACAGATAAATGGTACAGTAAAAAAACTGCACAGCTTTCGGACACCTTAGGGCAAGATGAACAGGAAAAAAATGGTGCAGGAAAAAAAAGACATGTTTAAACCAGTTAGCTATAAGAAATGGCACTTTTGGGGGGAGAAAATGGCGTACCAGGGTATAAAAACCTTGGCACCTAAGATTTACCAAATATAGGAATTAACAGCTTTTATTTAAGTTTTTGTGTGCATTAAAATGTGAATCCACTGTTAGTAATAGGTATTGCATAAATAGAAGATCGCCAGTGAGTCCCATTTTATAATGAAATTTACAAAATGAGTTTGGTAAATTAGGTCTGGAGCGAGCCTTTGAAGGGCACGAAATTTCAGGAATTTAATTAACCTATAATTCATTCACTCCATTTTAAACATGATTAACCCTTTGTTCGTTTCCCCCAGAATATTATGGTTAACCTTTTTGGTTAACCTAAAATGTTAGTGTCAACTTACAAATGATTTTTATCTGCAGTGTAAGTTTTAGATAATGTATTCAAGTCTAAAATCTTACAAGAATAGAAGATAGTTGAAATTTTATATAAAAATTTGGGAAAACCACCAGCCAGATAAACTTCCATAACAGTAATTCCCCTCACGTAATGTGGGACTGGAGCACCCCTCCCCAAACATTTCAAATTATCCTCACCAAAAACAACACATTTTGTTCAACCTTGATTTGTGGATACTTGGAGCGTCTGGGAGTTTCCCATGGTTCTGCGATCAGAAAGTAGTGGCTGAGCCCAGCCAGTCAGCCACTATGTTCTGATTTGCTGAAACTAGGAATTCCAGATTACTGATATCTTGTATACATAAACCCCAATTAATTATTGACCAATAACTGTAGATCCTTCCATGTGGATATGACAAACATCCCAAGATTTAAGACATGGTATGAAACATTCTGAATTTTAAGAGTTGAGACGAACCATCTTGAAATTTAAGGACTTATAATTGGGATTGAATTGTCAAGATTTGGGATGAAATTATCCAATTCTTGTGTTAGGATGAATCAGCTGACGGGACAAACTGGTTTGGGATGAAACACTCCGTAAATTATTCTATGTATGTTTTTGCCGGCAAAAAGAAACTGTCACACATTTTTGATACAGAAGAAACAATCACTGAATTGGGAAAAACAGCAAATTGTTGTCGTTAAAGTGTTCCATGTTATGATGTTACGAAATGGATGTGTTCCTTTGAATCTGAATGGGAGTGGAAAAAAAACGAAATGGAGAAAGAACTGGATAGCTTGTAGAGACACACCCCTTAAATTCGTTAGAGGAGTGTTAGGTTTTTTACGAGCTTTCAATGGCCAATAAACCATCCTCATAGTTTGTGAGGTGTCGATAACCATGTGCTTCCCCCATGGGAACCCCGGGAAGTGAAGAAGTGCTTGTTTACTGTGGTAAGCAAGTTCCATTTCACTGGTAAAATAGGACCCAGTCACCAATGCTTGGGGTGGATGTCCTCTAAAATGGGCAACATGGGGGTATAAATGATTGACAAAACTTTACTTTATCTTCCCTGTTGTGGTCACGATTAACCATTGTGCATATATATGTGACCTTAACCACCAATAAATAAATAAATAAATAAATAGCCATGTACTTGTGTCAACTGTTCTCTTCAAAATTGAAAAAAAACCACTTGCTGAGTAATCAATGCAAGAATATTTCAATTGTTTTTATGCCCCCGCTACTAAAAGTCGGGCATATTAATTTTACCCCTGTCCGTCTTGTGTGACCTTCCATCTGTTCTTTAGTCCGTCCGCATGTGGGGTTCATATTTTTGTCCGGCTAACTCCTCTTACAGTTTTCAAGGTAGAAGCTTTTCATTTCACAGGATATTTGTACATATACCAAAGATATGCATATTTTAAGGATTTTTATTTTCTACTAATTTTTACAAAATTATGGGTAATTGAATGCAAGTCATTTTTTGGTGAAATTTATCAAATAGAGTACATGGTTTGTCCGCCTAACTCCTCGTGCAGTATTCAAGGGTAGAAGCATTCTTATTTCACAAGATGTTTGTACATATACTAAAGGTGTGCATACGATCAGGATTTATATTTTCTTAAATGTTTCACAAAATTACAGGTAATTGAACTTAGTCCATTTTTTTTGGTGAAATTCCATCAAATAGGGTACAACATTCCTCCGACTAACTCCTCTTACAGTTATCAAGGTAGACAACCTCCTTCATCACAATATGGCAGCTCTCAACCTTCACGTCTTTACGCTATTCAGTCCTTCCTCAGATGGAAAATATTTTTTCTGTTAGAGCAATGAACACAATTTCTTCAGCAAGGAAGTCCTCCTCTTCCTTAAATTATGCAAGGAAGTGGAAGACTTTTCTTTCCTGGTTACAGGTGTATCATACTACTATTCCAAACATTGCAGATTTTCTACTATTTCTGTATGATGTTAAGAGGTTTTAACCTGTCACCATTAAAGGGTACGGGTCGATGCTTTTTTGATACTTACGCTCAGGAGGGGCATTTAAGATATTGGATCTAATAGCTTTCTTTCTAAGCTTTAATTATGAAGAATTTTTCACTCAATAGACCAAATTCCTTGTCATTTGATACCTAAATGGAACCTTGCATGGGTCCTCCTGAGGCTTCAGAAAGCTCCATTGAACCTCTAGATTCTGTTTCTATGAAATATCTCACATTTAAGTCTTTTTGTTAGCTTTTGCCTCAGCCAGAAGGGTCAGAGAGCTACACGCTCTTGTCAGTTGATGCTTCTCACTTACGTAGTATGGTTAATTCTATTACCCTCACTACGCAAGTGGGCTTTCTGGCAAAGAATCAGATTCACAAATAGACTTCCGAATCCGATTATTATTATTCAGGCATTACCTTCCTCTAACAACTCCTTGTCTTCACTGTGTCCAGTTAGAGCCTTAAGGGTTTATGTCAGCAGGTCTAGTTTCATTAGGAAAGGAAGAAAATGACTCTTCCTTCCCCTCATTCCATTCAGGAAGGATATCTCGGTTTGTTCCATTTTCTAGATGGATTTAGTCTACTTTCTGAATTGCAATATCACAATTTAGCCAATTCGGATAGTAGGGTGAATGAGATTTTTCATACATAAAGTCAAGCTCTGTCACCTTCATGGGCTTATTCCAATAGTATCGCTCTGTCTGACATTATGAGGGCTGCCTTTTGGAATCAGTCTTCTTCATACACAAAATTACTATCTGAGAGACCTTGAGGCCATCTCAGGTGACATGAGATCTTTAGGCCCCATATCTGTTTCTCAGAGTTTCATTTTAAATTAAAAACCTATACGGCTGATCTTGCTTTGAATTTTGGAACGCTTGATCTTTTTGTTTTGGTAGCATAATAAGTTCTACCACAACAGAGGTGAGGGTTTGGGTGGCCGGAGTGTGTTTCTTGTATTAGTACATCAGGCTTTACAGTGAAAATCACGTGAACCGCTCCTACTTACGTGTTTCTTAATTGACACACATATATACAGGGTCTGTACGGTCTTGAAAGGTGCTTGAATTTCAATGCCTGTCTTGAAATGTGCTTAAATTGACTTTTTCCCTTGAATAGTGCTTGAATTACCCCCCACTCCCCTTGAAAAGTCCTTGAATCCTGGACCCCAACCTACTCTGCTAAAAAAATCCCACCCAAAATGCCACGTTAGTGCCCAAAATAGCAAAAAAATTCAGGAATTCGTTGTAGCATATTAAAGTTTAAAACACGAATAGTATAATATGCTTGTGTGCTCTGCACACTACTTTTCTTGTTCATGATAATGAGAGAAAACACAAGTACACAAATTACGATGACGTTATAGTTTCGTTTTTGGAAGCGCGTGGATTAAAAGACGCGTTGTATTTTATCAACATTTCCAGGATTATTACTCTCAAATATCATCATGCCTTTTGGAAGATGTGTATTTAATCATTCCTGGATTAAAATGTATCCGTGGCCCACAGCAGTTAAGAATTCAAAAACGAAAGCGAACTGTACTGTTTGCAGAAAAGATTGAGATTTCCGGCTTGGGTGAAAGTGCTCTGAAATCCCACAGTAGAAGTGAAAAAACATCGCAAACTTTTGGCTGTGACAAGCAGTGACTGTGGTTCTCTTAATTCATTCGTGACGTCCCGCAGGAACTTTCAAAGTGGTCATAAGAAGGAAACTGAGATATGTGCTAAAACAAGTGCCACAGCCGCGAGTACCAGTCAGAGTGGAACAGTTCTGAATTTTTTTTCTGGGACTTCCGTTTTGGAATCGGAGATTGTATGGTCCATTCATTGTATTACTAAACATTCGTCATATTCTAGTAATGAAGGAATCAGTGACATATTTCAGGTACTAAGATATTTTATTATAATTATCTGATAGAATAAATTGTTCTGGTTAAAATTGTCCCTTTATAATCTCTTTAATGGCAGTAACAAATAAACATACCATTATCAACGCCTTAATGAAACAGTCA
Source organism: Pictodentalium vernedei (assembly GCA_031216915.1). Taxonomy (NCBI): domain Eukaryota; kingdom Metazoa; phylum Mollusca; class Scaphopoda; order Dentaliida; family Dentaliidae; genus Pictodentalium; species Pictodentalium vernedei. The sequence goes on along the minus strand of JAUFNR010000356.1, from coordinate 26,122 downwards.
TATAGTCCTTGAAAATTGCTATTGGAGTGCTTGAAAAGTGCTTAAATAGTGCTTAAATTTGGTTTTGAAAAAAGAGTGGGAACCATGTTATATGTAAATATGTACAGAATGTAACATCTTAGAGCTCATTCGATACAATACCTAAGGCTTTTGAATCTCAATATAAATCGTCATTAATCTCTGGTCGCATTTATATTTTGGCTCCCTTAACTTAGTTCAATACGAGGTATATTCTTTTAAAATCTTCTTCGTATCCGCTGGTCAGAATCTTTTGCTATTTGGTATACAGTATGCTTAGGGAGGTGAGATTCAAGTTTGTTCAAGCCAACTTTGGTTCATATTTGGGCTCCCATTGGGAGCATAGTACCTAATTTATGCTGACAAATTTTTTCCTGTCACCTCACGGGAACTGCGTGAGCTAAAAATAGAAAAGATTTAAAATGCCCATATCTCCAAAACTATACGGCGCTGAGAATTTTTATATGGTGTGAAGCTTCCTTAGGACCGGCGGAAAGGAATGGTAAAAAAAAAAATTGCCATCGGTTCTATCATAAGGTACTTTTCTAGGACTTTTAAAAAGTGCTGAGTCATCATTTTTTAACAATGTAGATAATGGGAACAACATTGAAAAATCTTCTCCCAAACCACTGCTTCAGAAGCTTTCATATTTGGGCTCCCTATGGAAGCCCAATGTATAACTTAGTTCAGTATGAGAAACATTCTTTAAAAATCTTTTTTTTCTGATCCTGCAGTCAGAATCTTTTGATATTTGGTTTTTGGTTTTCTTAGAAGCGGCAGATTGAAGTTTGTTCACGTTCTGCTTTATTGATAAATATGGCCCAGTAACCAATTCCTGCATTGAAAGCCCTGTAAAGTTGGCAGTGATAGGCATAAACGATTGACCAACTTGATATTATAATTATGCCTCTGTAATGATGTAGCCTTAGATGCTGAAAGTGACCTTAAATTCCAATAAATAAACAGATAAATTATTGAGTACCCAATATGGGGGTCCAACATATGAACACTCGGGTTACTAAGCAAGGAAAACAATTTTTTATTGAAAAACTGTTAATAACCACAAGGCAGAATCCCTTGATAATTTGGTGATTGTCTCTGTCAGGATGAGGTGGGCGCCCTCAAGCCCTGTGGGGCCTCTTGTGTATACGGCATCCTTAGGAGGTCTGAATGTGGTTTGTCTAAGTCAATTCTCTGGGTTCATATTTGGGCTCCTTTTTAGAGCTCAAAGTTTAACATAGGGCAGTATCCGTGGAAGAGTTTTTAACAATCCCGTTTTTCTGATCAACCCATCAGAATATTTTTAAATTCGGTATACATCATCCCTAAGGAACAGTGATGTGGGAGGGGGTCAGATTAAAGTTTGTTCAGGTGAACGATTTAGGGCTCCTTGGGGCCTCTTGCTCGTGTTTTGTTTTGGTCTGACGTCGAACATCGCCACAAGCTGAATTGTGATCATGGGTTAATAATTCTTGGATTTTTATCCCCCGCCGACGAAGTCGGGTGAGTGATATCGAAATGATGTTCATCTGTCCGTCCCTCTGGGCATCTGTCCGTCCATCACAAACCTTGTGCAGCTAACTCCTCCTGCAGTTTTCATTGGATTGTTTACAAAACTTGGTGTGAAGTATCAGTATGAAGCTTTGATGTGCATGTGGGCAGGGATTTTTGATGCAGTGAATTTTGTGTGGTTATAGCCCTTAGTAATAGCATAATTTCCATCACCAATGCTTGTCCGGCTTACTCCTATAGTTTTCATTGGATTTTTTCAAGACTTGGTGTGAAGTATCAGTATGAAGTGTAAATGCGCATGTGGGCAGGAATTTTCGGTGCAGCAAATTTTGTGCGGTTAAAGCCCTTAGTAATTGCAAAATTTCCACCACAAATGCTTGTCTGACTAACTCCAACAGTTTTCATTGGATTTTTACGAAACTTGGTGTGAAGTATCAGTATGAAGTGTAGATGTGCATGTGGGCAGGAATTTTTGATGCCAGCGAATTTTGTGCGGTTACAGCCCTTAGTAATAGCCAAATTTCCACCACAAATGCTTGTCCGGCTAACTCCTCCTACAGTCTCATTGGATTTTTACGAAACTTGATGTGAAGTATCAGTATGAAGTATAGATGTGCATGTGGGTAGAAATGTATGATGCAACAAATTTTGTGTGGTTATGGCCCTTGATAATAACCAAATTTCCGTTACAAATGCTTGTCTGCTTAACTCCTCCTTCAGTTTTTATTCGATTTTCACAAAACTGGGTGTGAAGTATCAGTATGAAGTGTAGATGTGCATGTGGGCTGGAATTTTCGATGCAACAAATTTTATGTGGTTACAGCCTTTGGTAATTGCCAAATTCCCATCACAAATGCTTGTCCGGTTAACTCCTGCTTCAGTTTTCATTGGATTTTTAGCTCACCGAAGGGAGCACAACTTATCACTTGCCGTCCGTTGTCGTCGTGAACATTTTTCAAACGACTTCTCCTCTGAAACCACTGGTCCGATTTTCACGAAACTTCATGTGGATGTTCATTCCTATATGGCAATTCATGTTTGTTGAAATGAAATGGCCACGTCTTTTGGGGGCTCTGTATGGGGCATAACTGATAGCACCGTATGAATTATAGAAAAACTATTAAAAAATCTTCATCTCCAGAATCAGTGGGCAGAATCTTTTGATATTTGGTATGCAGCATCTTGGTATGGGTCTCATTCAAGTTTGTTCAGCTCCCTGGATACATATTTGGGCTCACTATAGGCAAATTTTTTAAAAAAATTATCTTCTCCAGATCCAGCAGGCAGAATATTTTGATATTTGGTATGCAACATTGTGGGGTGGATCTGATTCAAGTTTGTTCAAATCAGCCCCAGGATTCACATTTGGGCTCAGTATAGAAGCCCGAATTCGAACTTAGTGCATTTCAGGCAAATTTCGTAAAAATCTTCTCCAGATCCAGCAGGCAGAATCTTTTTATATTTGGTATGCAACATTGTGGGGTGGATCTGATTCAAGTTTGTTCAACTCGGCCCCCCTGGATTCATATTTGGGCTCAGTATAGAAGCCCGAATTCAAACTTAGTGCATTTCAGGCAAATTTCATAAAAAAATCTTCTTCTCAAGATCCAGCAGGCAAAATCTTTCGATATTTGGTATGCAACATTGTGGGGTGGATCTGATTCAAGTTTGTTCAAATCGGCCCCCTGGATTCATATTTGGGCTCACCATAAAAGCTTGAATTCAAACTTAGTGCATTTCAGGCAAATTTCTTCAAAAATCTTCTTCTTCAGTAGGCAGAATCTTTTGATATTTGGTATGCAACATTGTGGAGTGGATCTGATTCAAGTTTGTTCAAATCGGCCCCCCTGGGTTCATATTTTGGCTCAGTATAGGAGCCCAAATTTGAACTTAGTGCATTTCAGGCAAATTTCTTTAAAAATCTTCTTCTCAAGATCCAGCAGGCAGAATCTTTTGATAATGGGTATGCAGCATGCTTAGGGGGTCAGATTCAAGTTTGTTCAAGCCAAGTCCCTGGGTTCATATTTGGACTCACTGTGGTAGCCCAAATTATAACTAATGAGGAATTTTCTTTAAAAATCTTCTTCTTCAGATCCAGCAGTCAGAATGTTTTGATATTTGGTATGCAGCATCTTTAGGGGGGTGAGATTCAAGTTTGTTCAAACCATGTCCCTTGGTCCATATTTGGGGTCACTGTGGGAGCCCGAATGATAACTTAGTTCAAAATGAGGAATTTTCTTTAAAAGTATTCTTCTTCAGATCCAGCAGTCGGAATGTTTTGATATTTGGTATGCAGCATCCTTAGGGGAGGGGGGGGGGGGGGGGGATTCAAGTTTGTTCAAGCCATATTCCTAGGTCCATATTTGGGCTCACTGTTTGAGCTTGAATTGTAACTTAGTTCGAAATGAGGAATTTTCTTTAAAAATCTTCTTCTTCAGATCCAGCAGTCGGAATGTTTTGATATGTGGTGTGTAGCATCCTTAGGGGGGTGAGATTCAAGTTTGTTAAAGCCAAATCCCTGGGTCCATATTTGGGCTCCCTGTGGGAGCTGAATTATAACTTAGTCAATATGAGGAATTTTTCTTTAAAAGTCTTCAGATTCAGCAATCAGAATGTTTTGATATTTGGCATGCAGCATCCTTAGGGGATGAGATTCAAGTTTGTTCCAGCCAAGTCCCTGGGTTCATATTTGGGCTCACTGTGGGAGCCCGAATGATAACTTAGTTCAAAATTAGGAATTTTCTTTAAAGATATTCTTCTTCAGATCCAGCAGATGAATGATTTTGATATTTGGTATGCAGTGCATCCTTAGGGGGGTAAGATTCAAGTTTGTTCAAGCCATGTCCCTAGTTCCATAAAATTTGTCTCTCATGACTTCATTTCTTTGTAGTGTTGATGAACCATGTCTAACTGATTGTGACCCCAAATACTTCTTTGAACCACTTTGTTTGAATCACTTTGCCCTGTGAGCGATTAAGGCCCCTTGGGGCCTCTTGTTATGAAACTTGATTTTGAGTATCAGTATGAAGTGTAGATGTGCACGTGTGCCTTGTGGGTAGGAATTATTGATTAATGAATTTTGCATGGTTACGCCCCTTAGCAATAGCCAAATTTCCATCACAAATGCTTGTCTGCTCAAGTCCTCCTACAGTTTTCATTGGATTTTTAGCTCACCTGACTGAAAGTCAGGGTGAGCTATTCTGATCACTTTTTGTCCGTCGTCCATCGTGAAGGTGGTGTTTGGGCCTTTTTCTCCCAAACCACTGACCGCATATTAATGAAATTTCATGTGAGTAGGGGTTATATAAGGCCAAAAAAAAAAAAGGAATTGATTCTCAGGCACCGCCGCGTTGAAAAAAATGGCCCGCGTTGGGCCTTTTTATTTGGACCGTCATTGCAAGAAAATAGGAAACAAGGAAATTGAAAAGGGACTATTGGTTTTAAGGCCCAAAACCAACGAATAAACAGGTAAATATACACAGGCGTGTGTTAAGTGTGAGAGCCTCTGGCCTTGGCTTACATTGGGGGCGAAATTCAAGTCGCCCTTCTAAACTTCCTTGGGAGACATGGCAGTTTACTGTATTTTCTTATGTTTTATTTTTTTAAAAACACACGCTTCCGCAAAAAACAGAAAACACGGTTGCTGTTAAAGTCCGTCACACGGCTATGAAAATAGCCTAAACTAGCCCAATTTTATATTTCTGAAAAGAATTGCAATGGCGTAGTCGTTCGAACAATTCGCCCCAACTGATAGCAACCAGCACAAAATGGCTATTTAAAAACAAAGTACCAGACAAAACAACGAATTACAGAAGACACGCATCGAGTTAATTAGAATTTATTAAAATTTAACCACCGTTTCAAAACAAAAAAAATGTATTGGAGACAGTTCGTCCATATCGAAATTGCTTGCGGTTACGCTCTGTTCCACTGAAAAATTGGCTGCATTGAAATTCGCCCCGCAATTTGCATTGAATGTTTCTCTTTGAAAACTTGTGAAGTTTGTTGGAAGGGGGTTAAATGTAATAAGGCTACAATAGAAATCACAGATATTTGGATGGATAAGAATGGCAGACCTTCAAAGCACCAATCGCACGTGTCAGTGAAAGATGGTTGGCAGAAATTGTCAGTTTTCTGAACAGTGTATTATTACCCAGCGCAGCCGGAAAGGGAGACAACTGAAATGTTTTGTCATTTACCAAAGAAATTAATTAACTCAAATTGTTAATAACGCTTAATTTACGAAGAATATCGAAAACTTTTTTAACTACGCTTTTCAACTCAGTTAGGGTATTCAGAAACCATGAATGACCCAGCTTCTTATATGAACTTGAAATTTATTTTAAACACTTTAAATATTTTTTTAAAAAGAATATACCTTCTGTTACAGAGAAGAACACACTCACCATGGGTCATACTAAAAATCAAAATAACTCACAATGATACCAATTTAATACGAGGGTGGTCAATAATATCCAGTATTCATAAAATAGTTCTGCTTTGTAAAAGTTTAAAAGTGAAGTCAGAGTTCTGTTTCTAAATACAAAAAGTGGTGATATCAGAAAATAAAGAAAAACAGTTTTAGTTTTCAATAAAATTAGTTTTATTTGTATATCATTTTACAATATGCACTTTCCATGCTTTTCAGGTAAAAACAGACATCAGAAAGTGACTTTTGCCTCTCAATCCTTTCTCACCATCTGGAAGAAATAAAAATAAAAAATAAAAATAAAATCCTCCCTCCCTCATTGATTTGAAAAAAAAATTGCCTGAGAATCAATTGATTTTTTTTTTTTGGCCTAAGGGCATTTTGATTTTTTGTCAAATTAGGTTTCGGCTCATATTGAGCAGAGGGATGGGGAAAAAATGCTCCAATTCTTAAAAAATCTTGTTCTCAAGAACCAGCAATAGCAGAGACTTGATATTTGGTATGCAGCTTCCTTTTGAGGTGTAGACTCAAGTTTGTTCAAGAGAAGTTCGAGGGGCTATATTTGACGATGTTAGAGGAGGGGCTAAAATTTTGGCCCCGCCCCAAATTTCTATTTTCCAAACCGCGAGGCCGATTTGAACCAAATTTTACGTGAGTGCTTATTGGGTCATAAGTACCTAATTTATGCAGAAATTTTTTTCCCATAGCCCCATGGGAACCACAGGAGCTAAAAATAGAAAAAAATTAAAACGCCCATATCTCCAAAACTGCACGGCAGTGAGAATTTTTATTTGGTGTGAAGCTTCCTTGGGACCAACAGAAAGGATCAGTCAAAAAAAATTGCCATCGGTTTTATCATAGGATACAGTTTCGGGACTTTGAAAAAGTGCTGAGTCAGCACTTTTTAACACTGTAGGCAATGGGAAAAACATTAAAAAATCTTCTTCTCCAGATCCAGCAGGCAGAATCTTTTGATATTTGGTATGCAACATTGTAGGGTGGATCTGATTCAAGTTTGTTCAAATTGGCCCCCTGGGTTCATATTTGGGCTCAGTATAGGAGCCCGATTTCGAACTTAGTGCATTTGAGGCAAATTTCTTAAAAAATCTTCTTCTCCAGATCCAGCAGGCAGAATCTTTTGATATTTGGCATGCAACATTGTGGGGTGGATCTGATTCAAGTTTGTTCAAATCGGCCCCCTGGGTTCATATTTGGGCTCACTATAGAAGCTTGAATTGGAACTTGGTGCATTTCAGTCAAATTTCTTTAAAATCTTCTTCTCCAGATCCAGCAGGCAGAATCTTTTGATATTTGGTATGCAACATTGTGGGGTGGATCTGATTCAAGTTTGTTCAAATCGGCCCCCTGGGTTACTATTTGGGCTCAGTATAGGAGCCCGATTTCGAACTTAGTGCATTTCAGTCAAATTTCTTTAAAATCTTCTTCTCCAGATCCAGCAGGCAGAATCTTTTGATATTTGGTATGCAACATTGTGGGGTGGATCTGATTCAAGTTTGTTCAAATCGGCCCCCCTGGGTTTATATTTGGGCTCAGTATAGGAGCCCGATTTCGAACTTAGTGCATTTCAGTCAAATTTCTTTAAAATCTTCTTCTCCAGATCCAGCAGGCAGAATCTTTTGATATTTGGTATGCAACATTGTGGGGTGGTTCTGATTCAAGTTTGTTTAAATCAGCCCCCTGGATTCATATTTGGGCTCACTATAGAAGCCCGATATCGAACTTAGTGCATTTGAAGCAAATTTCTTAAAAAATCTTCTCCAGATCCAGCAGGCAGAATCTTTTGATATTTGGTATGCAACATTGTGGGGTGGATCTGATTCAAGTTTGTTCAAATCGGCCCCCTGGGTTCATATTTGGACTCACTAAAGAAGCTCGAGTTGGAACTTAGTGCATTTCAGGAAAATTTCTTTAAAAATCTTCTTCTCCAGATCCAGCAGGCAGAATCTTTTGATATTCGGTATGCTACATTGTGGGGTGGATCTAATTCAAGTTTGTTCGAATCGGCCCCCTGGGTTCATATTTGGGCTCAGTATAGGAGCCCAAATTTGAACTTAGTGCATTTCAATCAGATTCTTGGAAAATCTTCTTCTCAAGATCCAGCAGGCAGAATCTTTTGATATTGTGGGTATGCACCATGCGAGGGGGGTGAGATCCAATTTTGTTCAAGCCAAGTCCCTGGGTTCATATTTGGGCTCACTGTGGGAGCCCGAATTATAACTTAGTTCAAAATGAGGAATTTTCTTTAAATCTTTTTCAGATCGGGCAGTCGGATTGTTTTGATATTTGGTATGCAGCATCCTTGGGGGAGGGGGGGGGGAAGTGGAGATTCAAGGTTGTTCAAGTCATGTCCATAGGTCCATATTTGAGCTCGCTTGGGGAGCCCGAATGATAACTTAGTACAAAATGAGGAATTTTCGTTAAAAGTCTTCTTATGATCCAGCAGTCGGAATGTTTTGATATTTGGTGTGCAGCATCCTTAGGGAGGTGAGATTCAAGTTTGTTCAAGCCATGTCCCTAGGTCCATATTTGGGTTCACTCTGGGAGCTTGAATTGTAACTTAGTTCGAAATGATGAATTTTCTTTAAAAATCTTCTTCAGATCCAGCAGTCGGAATGTTTTGATATTGGGGGGGGGGGGGGGATTCAAGTTTGTTAAAGCCAAGTTCCTGGGTCCATATTTGGGCTCATACATTAGTTTTCTCCGCATCTTCAAGGTCAAGGTCACAATTGATCTAAATATGTTCAGGGTCACAATTCGTGTCTCAAGCATAACATCAAAACTATTGGGGCTACAATCATCAAAATTCAAGCAATTATAAAGGACAATGGGTGGATGTGTCACACACCAGAGCCAGGTTCGTAAGGTCAGTTCAAGGTCACATTTGAAGGTCACACTGAAAATAGTGTATGCATTTTCTTTGTGAGGGTGGCGGGGGGGGGGGGGGGGAGGAATGAGTTACCTTAGTGACATTTTTTTTTAAACTTTCTTAATTTAAGATTAGTCTGGACATTCTTGGCAATGCGGACATAGCCACCCTTGGCGTTGCACTTGTTTTATTGTTGACTTGATCACAGCAAATACTAATTCCTGTCGTATTCTTTATTGTTGACATGGTCACAGCAAGTACTAATTCCTGTCATGTTCAAGTTGAGCTGTAGTGTCTTTCACACTTTCATTTTTAAAAATCTTGGGTAAATATTGACTAATCAATGCCAATTTGGATTTGTTGAAATGAAGTTGGAGCTCTCTCTGGTGGGGTCACACCCTCTAAGTGCCCTAAATCTTGAAAAATGTTATGAACCAACAGTAGCAGAGACATTATATTTGGTATGAAGCTTCCTTTTGAGGTGTTGATTCAAGTTTGTTCATGAGAAGTTCATGGGGCAATGCTTTCCAGTGGGGTTGGGGGGGAGGGGGGGGGTGTTAAGATTTTTTGCCCCACCCCAAATTCCTGTTCTCTGAACCATGAGACTGGTTTGGACCAAAGTCATAAGTACTTACATTATCCCCTCAAAAATTATCTTGTCGACATGTGGGAATTATTAGAGCTTGAAGGTTGTGGAATTTACACTGCAGTTGCTGTTTTGGTTTTTTTGGGACCAAAAATTTTGATTGCGGTTTTGGTTGTCATTGTGCACAATGCAGCTTACCTATTAGTATTGTGGTTTGGCCACAAAGCAATAATGACTAAATTAAACATTCTATAACATACTATATCTCACTTAACCCCTCAGTCTTCACATTTATTTACAGTTGTCAGACCTTGAGATGCAAAATACATTTTTAGCTCACCTGACTGAAAGTCAGGGTGAGCTTTTCTTATCACTCTTCGTCCGTTGTCCTGCGTGAAGGTGGTGTTTGAGTCTCTTTCTCCTAAACCACTGGCCACATTTTAATTAAATTAAATTTCATGTAAGTGGTTGTTATATAGGGGCATTTAGGTTTCGGCTCATATTGAGCAGAGGTGTGGGGAAAAAATGGCCAAATTTTTTGAAAATCTTCTTCTAATGAACCACCAGTAGCAGAGACTTGATATGTGGTATACAGAGTCCTTTTGAGGTTTAGAATCAAGTTTGTTCAAGAGAAGTTTGTCGGGCATTATTTGCCTTCGTTATGGGAGGGGCAAAAATTTTGGCCACGTCTAAAATTTCTATTTTCTGAACCGTGAGGTCGATTTGAACCAAATTTGATATGAGATGATAATGGGTCATAAGTAGTTGATTGATGCAAAAAAAAATTTTCTCATTGCCCCGTGGGAACCTCGGGAGCTAAAAATAGGAAAAACCTTAAAACTGCCATGTCTCCAAAACTACACTGCACAGAGAATTCTTATTTTGTATAAAGCTTACTTTTATCAAGTAGAATAGAATGGTTAAAAAAAATCCCTATTGGTTTGATCACAAGGTACTTTTTTCAGGACTTTGAAAAAAGTGCTGAGTCAGCACTTTTTAACACTGTAGGCAATGGGAAAAACATTAAAAAATCTTCTTCTCCAGATCCAGCAGGCAGAATCTTTTGATATTTGGTATGCAACATTGTAGGGTGGATCTGATTCAAGTTTGTTCAAATCGGCCCCCTGGGTTCATATTTTGGGCTCAGTATAGGAGCCCGATTTCGAACTTAGTGCATTTCAGGCAAATTTCTTTAAAAATCTTCTTCTCCAGATCCAGCAGGCAGAATCTTTTGATATTTGGTATGCAACATTGTGGGGTGGATCTGATTCAAGTTTGTTCAAATCGACTCCGTAGATTCATATTTGGGCTCACTATAGAAGCTCGAATTCGAACTTCGTGCATTTCAGGCAAATTTCTTAAAAAATCTTCTTCTCCAGATCCAGCAGGCAGAATCTTTTCATATTTGGTATGCAACATTGCAGGGTGGATCTGATTCAAGTTTGTTCAAATCGGCCCCCTGGATTCATATTTGGGCTTACTATAGAAGCCCGAATTCGAACTTAGTGCATTTCAGGCAAATTTCTTAAAAAATCTTCTTCTCCAGATCCAGCAGGCAGAATCTTTTCATATTTGGTATGCAACATTGTGGGGTGGATCTGATTCAAGTTCGTTCAAATCGACTTCCTAGATTCATATTTGAGCTCACTATAGTAGCTCGAATTCGAACTTAGTGCATTTCGGGCAAATTTCTTAAAAAATCTTCTTCTCCAGATCCAACAGGCAGAATCTTTTCATATTTGGTAAGCAACATTGTGGGGTGGATCTGATTCAAGTTTGTTCAAATCGGCCCCCCCCCCCCCCCCCCCCCCTGGGTTTATATTTGGGCTCAGTATAGGAGCCCAAATTTGAACTTAGTACATTTCAGGCAAATTTCTTAAAAAATCTTCTCCCAAGTTTGTTCAAATCGGCCCCCCCTGGGTTTATATTTGGGCTCAGTATAGGAGCCCAAATTTGAACTTAGTACATTTCAGGCAAATTTCTTAAAAAATCTTCTCCAGATCCAGCAGGCAGAATCTTTTGATATTTGGTATGCAACATTGTGGGATGGATCTGATGCAAATTTGTTCAAATCGGCTCCCTAGATTCATATTTGGGCTCACTATAGAAGCTCAAATTCGAACTTAGTGCATTTGAGGCAAATGTCTTAAAAAATCTTCTTCCCCAGATCCAGCAGGCAGAATCTTTTGATATTTGGTATGCAACATGGTGGGGTGGATCTGATTCAAATTTGTTCAAATCGGCTCCCTAGATTCATATTTGGGTTCACTATAGAAGCTCGAATTCGAACTTGGTTCAAATCGGCCCCCCCTGGGTTTATATTTGGGCTCAGTATAGGAGCCCAAATTTGAACTTAGTACATTTCAGGCAAATTTCTTAAAAAATCTTCTCCAGATCCAGCAGGCAGAATCTTTTGATATTTGGTATGCAACATTGTGGGATGGATCTGATGCAAATTTGTTCAAATCGGCTCCCTAGATTCATATTTGGGCTCACTATAGAAGCTCAAATTCGAACTTAGTGCATTTCAGGCAAATTTCTTAAAAAATCTTCTTCTCCAGATCCAGCAGGCAGAATCTTTTGATATTTGGTATGCAACATTGTGGGGTGGATCTGATTCAAGTTTGTTCAAATCGGTCCCCTGGATTCATATTTGGGCTCACTATAGAAGCCCGAATTTGAACTTAGTACATTTCAGGCAAATTTCTTAAAAATCTTCTTCTCCAGATTCAGCAGGCAGAATCTTTTGATATTTGGTATGCAACATTGTGGGGTGGATCTGATTCAAGTTTGTTCAAATCGGCCCCCTGGGTTTATATTTGAGCTCAGTATAGGAGCCCAAATTTGAACTTAGTGCATTTCAGGCAAATTTCTTTGAAAATCTTTTATTAAAAAATCTTTTTCTTAAGATCCAGCAGGCAGAATCTTCTGATATTGGGGTGCACCATGCTTAGGGGGGTGAGATTCAAGTTTGTTTAAGCCAAGTCCCTGGGTTCATATTTGGGCTCACTGTGGTAGCCTGAATTATAACTTAGTTCAAAATGAGGAATTTTCTTTAAAAATCTTCTTCAGATTCAGCAGATGAATGTTTTGATATTTGGTATTGAGCATCCTTAAGGGGTGAGATTCAAGTTTGTTCAAGCCATGTCCCTAGGTCTGTATTTGGACTCACTGTGGGAGCTCGCATTGTAACTTAGTTCAAAATGAGGAATTTTCTTTAAAAATCTTCTTCTTCAGATCCAGCAGTCGGAATGTTTTGATATTTGGTGTGCAGCATCCTTAGGGGCTTGAGATACAAGTTCATTAAAGCCAAGTCCCTGGGTTCATATATGGGCTCCCTGTGGGAGCCTGAATTATAACTTAGTTCAATATGAGGAATATTCTTTAAAAATCTTTTTTTTTTAGATCCACTGGTCAGAATCTTTGGATATTTGGTATAATCCTTTCTTAGGAGGAGCAGATGCAACTTGTTGAAATCAATTGTCTGGGTTGATATTTAGGCTACCATGTCAGGTGAGCGCCCTCAGGCCCCTTTGGGCCTCTTGTTTAGCTCACCTGAGCAAAACTCAATGGGAGCTTTAATTATTATCGTCCGTCCAGTGTTAACTTTACATTATGGACTTCTCTTCCAAAACCGCTGACCCAATTTTATTCAAATGTTGGGTAAATGTTTGTTACCGCATTCCATTTCAGATTTGGGGCCACAAATAAAGTGCGCAAATTTCTTTAAAAATCTTCTTCTCCAGATCTAGCAGGCAGAATCTTTTGATATTTGGTATGCAACATTGTGGGGTGGATCTGATTCAAGTTTGTTCAAATTGGCCCCTGGATTCATATTTGGGCTCACTATAGAAGCCCAAATTCGAACTTAGTGCATTGCAGGCAAATTTCTTAAAAAAAACCTTCTTCTCCAGATCCAGCAGCCAGAATCATTTGATATTTGTTATGCAATATTGTGGGGTGGATCTGATTCAAGTTTGTTCAAATCGGCCCCCTGGGTTCATATTTGGGCTCAGTATAGGAGCCCAATTTGAACTTAGTGCATTTCAGGCAAATTTCTTTAAAAAATCTTCTTCTCAAGATCCAGCAGGCAGAATCTTTTGATATTGGGTATGCACCATGCTTAGGGAGGTGAGATTCAAGTTTGTTCAAGCCATGTTCCTGGGTTCATATTTGGGCTCACTGCCCGTAGCCCAAATTATAACTTAGTTCAAAATGAGGAATGTTCTTTAAAAATCTTCTTCTTCAGATCCAGCAGTCGGAGTGTTCTGATATTTGGTATGCAGCATCCTTATGGGAGTGAGATTTAAGTTTGTTCAGGCCATGTCCCTAGGTCCATATTTGGGCTCACTGTGGGAGCTTGAATTGTAACTTAGTTCGAAATGAGGAATTTTCTTAAAAAATCTTCTTCTTCAGATCCAGCAGTTGGACTGTTTTGATATGTGGTGTGTAGCATCCTTGGGGGTTGGGGGGGGGGGGAGATTCAAGTTTGTTAAAGCCAAGTCCCTGGTCCATATTTGGGCTCCCTATGGGAGCCAGAATTATAACTTAGTCAATATGAGGAGTTTTTCTTTAAAAATCTTTTTCAGATCCAGCAGATGAATGCTTTTGATATTTGGTATGCAACCTCCTTAGGGGGGTAAGATTCAAGTTTGTTCAAGCCATGGCCCTAGTTCCATAAAATTTGTCACTCATGACTTCATTCCTTTGTAATGTTGATGAACCATGTCTAACTGAATGTGACCCCCAAATACTTCTTTGAACCACTTTGTCCGGTGAGTGATAAAGGCTCCTTGGGGCCTCTTGCTTTAATCAAGTGTTGGAAATTACCATTATTCAAAACATAATGACCTAATATTTGTGAACAGGCATTATTTCATGGTTGGAAAGTAAGGGGTGGTGGAGGCATTTATTTAACGCGCTTTAAACATTTGGGAAACAATCATTATTATCATTTGAATAACTCCTCTGGAGGATGTTTTGGGTGTATTAACACCTGGTTTGGGTCACAATGTTATGTTATGTGGCGGATGGTTAAGGCCAAATTTCAGAGGATTGTTTGGCCAGAGAACACTTTGAGTGTAATTCCCTTCATAAGTGAATTAATTATTTGTGAATCATGAGTACTCTACTATAGGTAATTGTTATGAAGTTGCATCTCAGTTTCTTGTAACTTTCAGTTTGAACTTTGGTTGTGAATATTAATACTTCTATTGTCACATGACTAATGAATATGAATAATATATGTGACATTAGTTACAACATGGTCAGGCATCAAAGTTTATTAAATACCAATTGGTGGTTAAAAACAACTCCCCCTGATTAGTATGTTGCACTTATACTTTTGGGGTGAAGCAACAAGTTTTGGATCGTAATCTCAAAAATATGCACCAATGGAACACAGTCGACTGTGCAAACTGCTATCATCATGATTCGTCACATGGTCGTGTCTATTGCACATTTACTCATTCAACACAGTTACCTCCCCTCGACTGCAATGCGTAATTTTGTTACTTTTCAAGTTTGCCTATTTGTTGAGTGGACTTTGTGCGAACTGCAGGAATTCAAGGCCTACTGATTAATTTCTTTTGCAAATCCTACAGGAGATTTTTATGCATCACTTTTCACCAAGCTCAGTGTGATGACTTGGTATGCTGAGTTGATGAGAAAGTCCTTTTTCAACATTGCTATGGTGCCCATATTGAATCTCCTCAGCATACCTCAAAGGCTACAGTTATGCATCAATTTGACATTTTTAACTGCAAGAAGTTGTGTAATTTTGTCGTCGGTTGGATGATTACAACATAGCTTTTTATGTGTACCCATACTATGTATGGTGCACATAATGCTGGCATCCAGGGGTGGCCATCCATCATTCATCCATTCTTTGTCTGTCTGTGTCTGTCCGTCCAGCATCTGTATTCATTTCTTTGGCATTCGATAATTTGAAAAATATTGCTTGGATTGTCAAGTTACTTTATATTTGTGTTCAGGTTACTGATGTGCCAAGCTGTTTTTGGTGTAAATCAGGTAATGTGATCCTGAGATATTAACTCTTTATCCTTCAAATTGAGAATTCTTCCAATCCCTTTGACATGAGATAACTCAAAAAAAAACAATCCAGTTGTCATGTTACTTTATATATATCTTCAGGTTACTGATGTTCTGACCTGTATAGTTTTTTGGTGTAAATCTGTTATTTTGAACCTGAGATATTAACCCTTTATCCTTCAAATTGAAAATTCATCCAATCCCTTTGGCATTCGATAACTTGAAAAATATTGCTTGGATTGTCAAGTTACTTTATATTTGTGTTCATGTTACTCATGTGCCGAGCTGTATGGTTTTTGGTGTAAATCTGATAAATTGATCCTGAGATATTAACCCTTTATCCTTCAAATTGAAAATTCATCCAATCCCTTTGGCATTCGATAACTTGAAAAATATTGCTTGGATTGTCAAGTTACTTTATATTTGTATTCAGGTTACTGATGTGCCGAGCTGTGTAGTTTTTGGTGTAAATCTGATAATTTGATCCTGTGATATTAACCCTTTATCCTTCAAATTGAAAATTCCTCCAATCCATTTCTTCGGCATGCGATAACTCAAAAAATATTAATCCGATTATCAGGTTACTTTATATATATCTTCAGTTTACTGATGTGCCGAGCTGTATAGTTTTTGGTGTAAATCTGTTATTTTGATCCTGAGATATTAACCCTTTATCCTTCAAATTGAAAATTCCTCCAATCCCTTTGGTGTTCAATAACTTGAAAAATATTACTTGGATTGTCAAGTTACTTTATATTTGTGTTCAGGTTACTGATGTGCCGAGCTGTATAGTTTTGGGTGTAAATCTGATAATTTGATACGGAGATATTAACCATTTATCCTTCAAATTGAAAATTCCTCCAATCCCTTTGGCATGAGATAACTCAAAAAATATCAATCCGATTGTCATGTTACTTCATATATGTGTTCAGGCTACTAATGTGCCGAGCCGTATAGTTTTGATGTAAATCTGATAATTTGTTCCTGTGATATTAACCCTTTATCCTTCAAATTGAGAACTCCTCCAATCCATTTCTTCGGCATGCGATAACTCAAAAAATATTAATCCAACTATCAGGTTACTTTATATATGTATTCAGGTTACTGATGTGCTGAGCTGTATAGTTTTTAGTGTAAATCTGATGATTTGATCCTGAGATATTAACCCTTTATCCTTCAAATTGAAAATTCATCCAATCCCTTTGGCATGAGATAACTCGAAAAATATCAATCCGATTTTCATGTTACTTCATATATGTGTTCAGGCTACTGATGTGCCGAGCTGTACAGTTTTTGGTGTAAATCTGATATTCTGTGATATTAACCGTTTATCCTTCAAATTGAGAACTCAGATCCATTTCTTCGGCATGCGATTACTCAAAAAATATTAATCCGATTATCAGGTTACTTTATTGTGTCGCCGCCCCACGAAGTGGGGAGCGACATATATGGATTACTTTTGTCGTCTTGCGTCGTCTGCGTCACACTTTCTCTTATCCGCCACTCCTCTTTAACCTATGAATGGATTTTGATGAAACTTTCAGTGATTCTTTATCACATAATGGCATTGTGCACCTCCTATTTTATTTTTTGATCCGCTGTATTTTTTCCAGAGTTATGCCCCTTTTCCACTTAGAATTCTGTCTGAAACGCCAGGCGACACACGTCTTCCAGGGAAAAGACTCGCATCTAAGTATATGTATTCAGGTTACTGATGTGCTGTATAGTTTTTTTATGTAAATCTAATAATTTGATCTGGAGATATTAACCCTTTGTCCATCAAATTAGACACTCCTCCAATCCATTTCTATATGTACCCATATCATGTATGTTGTGCATAATGTCGGCATCTGGGGTGGCCCTCTGTCATACAGCTTTCTACTAGTTGCGCGAATGGCTATGCATCTGACAATTTCATCGGCCTATTTTTAGCTCAACTTTGGCAAAGCCAAATTTGAGCTTATGCCATGGCCAGTTGTCCGTCTGTCTCTCTGTCTGTCTGTCAGACTGTCTGGCTGTCTGTCCATCAACAATTCAATATGGCTGGGGCTAGAGGCCGTATTTATGAACCGATCTTTACGAAACTTCTTGGGTACCTTTGTTATGACTGTGGGACGAGAATGAGTGTTTTGGGGTCTGATCCGAAATTCAAGTTGGCCGCCAGCCGCCATTTTGTACCGACGATGCAGAAATCTTTTTTGTACAGAACTTCCATATGAAAGCTCTGATTTGAATAATTTTTTGTATGAATGTTTAGTACCATGGGATACATCACATATAATGCGGCTTTTTTTCTCATACGTAAATTATGCAAATTAGACTAACTTAGATGTATTTAGTGTTACTTTCAGCACTGTAAGTGCAAATGCCAATACGGCTTGGGCTAGAGGCCGTATTTATAAACCGATCTTTACAAAACTTCTTGGGTACCTTTGGTATTACCGTGGGACGAGAACGAATGTTTTTGGGTGTGGTCCAAAATTCAAGATGGCCGATGGCAGCCATTTTGTACAAAATTAGGTGCAATCAGATTTTTGCACAGAACTTCCATATGAAAGTGCTGACTTGAATAATTTTTTGTGCGAATGTTTAGTACCATGGGATACATCACATATAATACAGGGTTTTTTCTCGTGCAGAAATTATGCAAATTAGATGAACTTTGATTTTTTCAGTCTTACTTACACACAGTAAGTGCACATGTCAATACGGCTAGAGGCTGTATTTATCAACCGATCTTCACGAAACTTATTGGGTACCTCTGTTATCACCTTGGGATGAGAACGAGTGTTTCTGAGTGCGGTCCAAAATTCAAGATGGCTGCCAGTGGCCATTTCGTCCGAAATTAGGTCTAATCAGTTTTTTGTACACAACTTCTATACGGCTCAGGCTAGAGGCCGTATTTATGAACCGATCTTTACGAGACTTCTTGGGGACCTTTGTTATCATCGTGGGATGAGAACGACTGTTTTTGGGTGTGTTCCGAAATTCAAGATGTCCACCAGCAGCCATTTTGTACCAAAATTAGTGCAATCAGTCTTTTGTACAGAACTTCTGTATGAAAGTTCTGATTTGAATAAATTTTTGTAGGAATGTTTAGTAAAATGGAATACATCACATACAATACTGGTTTTTTTCTCCTGCAGAAAGTATGCAAATTAGATGAATTTTGATTTATTTAGTGCTACTTGTACACTGTAAGTGCACATGTCAATATGGCTTGGGCTAGAGGCTGTATTTGTCAACCGATCTTCAGGAAACTTCTTGGGTACCTTTGTTATCACCTTGGGACGAGAACGAGTGTTTCTGAGTGCAGTCCAAAATTCAAGATGGCTGCCAGTGGCCATTTTGTACCGAAATTAGGTCCAATCAGTTTTTTGTCACAACTTCTATACAGCTCGTATTTATGAACTGATCTTCACGAAACTTCTTGGGTACCTTTGTTTTCACCTTGGGACAGGAATGAGTGTGTTTTTGTTTGTTTTTTTTGGGGGGGTGGGGGGGGGGGGGGTGGCCTTTGTTATCACTGTGCTATGAGAACAAATATTTTGGGGTTCAGTCAGACCCACTCTGGGACTCAAAGATTTCTTTTCTATTTAGCATCTGACTGTCACCCACCTTTACAATACTTTACCTATACATTTGTTACACGCTACGGCTAGTATTTATGTACAGACTGTTACAATACTTTATATGTACATTTGTTATCAGGTCATTACCTAGATGTTTGTCATTGCTGTGTCACATACTATACATGTACATGTCTTGACAGGTTGAGCTACATTGTCATTGACACTTTCATTAAATTATATCTTAAGGTCAACTTATGCTACTGTGTCATTGACCCTTTATTTTTATTTCAGGCAATACAACTAGAAAAACTTCAAGTCACATTGCATCAGCAGGTGAAAAACTTGCTAATAAAATCTGTAGGCAGTACAAAAAGCCAGCAAGACCTTGTTATTTTTGTGGTGTTTTTCAAGCAAAGCTTGTAAGACATCTGAAAACTGTACATAAAAAAGAGAAAGAAGTTCAGGATGCACAACAGCTCATGAAACAAGAGAAGGATATAGCATTTGAGAAAATCAGAAAACTTGGAATTATGAAATATAATATGAAGAAAATTAAGCATGGAAATGACACCAGTATTTCAGAAAGAAGCCATGCAAAAGGGAAAAAAATTATCTGTGATGCATGTAAGGGTGTGTTTGCTAAACGGTGGTTTTCACGACACAGAAATAACTGTTCTGAGAAAACTTCTGTTGCTAATCCTGAAGCCATATCATTCTGTTTCTTAGAAGAAGAGGTGAAGTCAGATGAACCCTTTTATAAAACTGTATTGTCCAAATTTCGAGATGATCCTTGTGGACTTTTATGTAAGACTGACCCTGTTATAAAAATAATAGGAAAACATCTTTTTAACAAACAGAAAAACAAGGCAGACAAAAAATGTGAAGTACGGAAATCTGTCATGAACAGTATGAGACGATTGGCTTCTTTATACAGTTTGTTCAAAGAAAAAGCACCAACAAGTAACTGTACTCTGAAAAATAGCTCTGATATGTTTCGTAGAAAAAATTTTGAATATTTGGTATCTGCTATTGAGCAGCTGACGATGGAGGAAGATAAATTAAAGCATGGATTGAAATTGGGGCTTGCAGCGATAATTAAAAAATCTGCTAAAATCCTGTATGCAACATTTCTTAT
Organism: Pictodentalium vernedei; assembly: GCA_031216915.1. Taxonomy (NCBI): domain Eukaryota; kingdom Metazoa; phylum Mollusca; class Scaphopoda; order Dentaliida; family Dentaliidae; genus Pictodentalium; species Pictodentalium vernedei. The sequence continues at coordinate 5,932 of JAUFNR010000356.1, read as the reverse complement.
TCAAGATGATGATGAATTGGCTGCTGATATTGACAAATTTTTACATATTTTTAATCTAAATCATGATTTTCTTTTCGGAGATGCCTTGTACATTTCCATAAAAGCTCGACAAGAAACTTTAAGACGGCCAGAAGTCATGCCTTTGGAAAGTGATGTGCAAAAACTAAAGGATTACATAAAACAACAAATTGACACAATAATGAAGGACGAATACAGTTTTCCTACATTAACAGAGTACAAACTTTTGAGGGATTTGGTTGTCACAAGACTGACTTTATTCAATGGCCGCCGAGGTGGGGAACCGTGCCGTTTACTTATCAAAGAGTGGATTGAGGCTAAAAATGGTTTATGGATAAATGCAGAGCATATTAAGAATCTTGATGATTTGGATAAAAAATTGTTGAGCCAATTGAAAATAACTTACATGTCTGGAAAAGGCTGTGGAAAATTAGTACCAGTGTTGATTCCAATAAATATGATTGCTCCGCTTTCTAAACTTGCTGATTTGAACACTAGACAAGATGTAGGGATTTCAGACAACAATCCTTACCTATTCGCATGCATGCAAAACTCACCATATCATGTCAGTGGTTGGTCTGCCATAAACAGCATATGTATAAAGGCTCAAATTGAACATCCAGCTCGCCTAACTGCCACAAAACAGAGACATAGAGTCAGTACATTATATGCATCCTTACAAGTTCCAGAAAATGAGCGCCAAACTTTCTATAAGCATATGGGTCACTCAGGCAATATTAATGAAAACATTTACCAGTGCCCGTTGGCAGTCTTGGAAGTGACAAAAGTGGGAAGACAACTCCAGGCATTTGATTGTGGTAAGCTTCTAATACTTTTTTATGCTCTGAACATGTTACAGGGGAGATAATGTGAAAACTTTCCATTTATCAATTGTCATCAGCCATTTATTGGAAACATCATCACACGTCATAATGCCTTGGCAGTCTTTTCTAGTAAAGTCTTGGCTGCTTGTATAGACAAGCAAAAATTGACTTTAAATCATTGGCTCTTCAGTTTGATGTTTGTATCAGATACTTTAAAAGTGGGTCACCTGTTCTGGGACCACAAGATTCATCAGAATTGATTTGACAATTTCAGGGTTCATATGCCAAAATATCAATTTAGTTATGTTTGTCAATACCCGGTTAAAATACAATATCGGCCTTAATATTGTCTAAAAAAATAATCATCATATTGCTGATTGGTCAGCAAGCAGCAAGCATTCATACTTGTGTGTGTGAATCGTGCTTCCATTTCCATTTGGGTGTTCATGAAAGTTCTTGAAAAGACCTTAAAGTAAGTTCATGAACAAATCAAGAATTTCAAGAATGTTTCATATGTTCGTGAAAAGTAACTGAAAAGTCACACAAACGAGTTCATGAATAAATAAAGAATTTTCAGGAACATTTACATGTTCAACATAGTTCTTGAAAAAACCTCAAAGTAAGTTCATGAACAAATCAAGAATTTCAAGAACGTTTTGTATGTTCATGAAAGGCTCGAGGAAAGACAGACAAATGAGTTGATGAATAAATAAAAGAATGAATTTTCAGGAATATTTACATGTTCATCAAAGTTCTTGAAAAGACCAGTTGAAGTGTATTGAGGAATCAGAAAGTGAATAATTGATGATAAATAAAAAGGGAACTATTAAGTATAACTCAATTAAGGTATCATTACATGGAACATTTTGAAAATTCACTCCAATGTTTGAGCTCAACTCATGTAAAGACACCTTCACAGAAAGGTCTGAAATGTTCCTAAACCCATTGAATATCAATCTGGGGTTATGATATACACATCATTTTCATCCTTAATATCAAGTCGATCTGGCTTGAATAGCAGTAATTTGAAAAGCTGGAATTTATGAAAATCTGAATTCACATTGAAGTCGCAGTTGGATTGTATGATGCTTTTGTTCATTACAGGTCGCTCAGACTTGATAGATGTAAGTTACCAACTGAGTTGGAGGAATCATGAATATGTCAACTATCTGGGCATGGGTGCTGAGTTACACTAGGCCTGGCATATTCTTCAGGCCTACTGCCCGCCTAAGAAAAATTGAGGCTGGTAATTTATTGCACGCCTGCAAAATCGCATCACTTCGGTCTGAATAAAAAATCTCATCACATTTGATTTCATTGTGTTTACAAAGTACAGAAATCTCGGACACGTGAGATTACAGAAATTTGTTTTAAGTTTTCACTGACGTCAGTTTCGGCTCTGATCAACCCAGTTTTTGGTCAAATTCGTCACCTTTTAATGGCGAGTCTTGTGTTGAATTTTTAAACAGAATTAAGTGGCCAAGCAAGTCAGAAAATATCAATTTGACACACAGAATAGTCATTGGAAACGGCAATATATCAAAGATGCACATACACTTGAAATAATAAGAAAAAAACAATACTTGCGTTATCGAAGGGTGAAGTAAATCACGCAAACATTTAGGCCGCAATATTTTGTCGGTTTTGATAATTTTTCCAAAGAAATATGATCATTTGCCAATGAAATATTTACTGAAATAAATTGTCATGATTTGGAATAAATTAAAAAAAAATCTGATTTACAATTTTATAAGGTAAGTTGAGAGGGGCATTGTATTTCTGGAGCAATAAATCATTCAAAGATGTAATTTACGTAAATAAATTACAGGTACGAAAATGGAACGCTTGTAGTGGTTACACTCACACTTTGACTTTTCAACCCTGTGGCATTTAAGCCGGGGATGCTTTGGCCTTCAGATATATATTGAAGTACCAGAGCAGACTTGCACCACACAATTAAAAATGACCAGTATCGAGATGTGGTTTGTGTGGGGCAGGGAGTGCCTGAATAGGCAATCATTTCTATATTTGTGTTTGTATCATTGGTGGGGAGGGGGGGGGGGGGGGCAGGGTTTTGTTGTCTCTCGGACTGGTACTTGGACATTTCGACCCTGGGATGGTTTATCCTGGAGACTTTTTATCCTCCATATATTGCTGGGCTGCTAGTGGAGGGGGGGTGGGGGGGATTCAAGGTTTTGTTTTTCACCAGGAGGAAGGGATTCTGGAGGGATTGTTTATTTTACCATTTAGCAATGGTCTGCCAGATCATGATATGCGACTTAAATGGTACAGATTCTCCCATGAATACTAATGAGATAACTTGTATGTGTCGAAATAGTTAGAATCATTAGAAACTATTGACACAAACACGCCGATACGCAGGAGTTTGGAACTTGTCTTGCGGACTACATAGGACCCCCAAGATCATATACATCCCTCCTTTCGCTGAGTGATGATATATGGCCTAGAGGGTCTTACACAGCCCGTAGCACAAGTTCCAGACTCCTGTCAGGCTGTTGTACAAGTTAGTACAACTGGCTACTCACTAATGTTGAAACGATTGGTCGTTTAATCCAAGTCGACTCGATTTTCGGGAAAGTCAACCCAAAAATCTGCCAGTCGATTAGTCGAGAAACTCATGGAGATGGTGGTTGTCAGCATATATTTCCGTATAAGTAAAAAATCCATGCCGCATAAGTAAAGTCTCTGTTATAACCGTGTAACCCTGCTCCTGAAAAACACTTCCTACAATGCTGTTATTACCATACGATGATGCCGACAACGTCGCCAACTTTTGTTTTATGCAACGTGACATGCACTGAGTCACTGACATTACACAAAAAACCAATAAGTGACGGTGCGTTTCATTTTCATAGATGTGCGACTTCAGACATTGGGAATGCCAGCGAACGGTCCCTGATTTTCTTTCAGAATGCAAGCCCCAAAATAGCCATCTCGTCAGTGTTTGTGTTTTGTGGCTTGACTAAGAGACATCGAATGCAAAAAACAGTCTATGATAAATCTGAGTTTGAATTTAGCACTTTACCTTCGCGGCTCGCACTTATCTGTATTAACCCTTTACCTAACGTAACAGCCAAAAGAGACCAGCGCTACATGCTACAGGAGCTTAAAGTTTTTACATCGTGTTTAAACCTGATGTGCCAAGAAGTTCCTAATTTACCAATTTTACAAAAGTTTTTTTTTTGAATAAAAAAAGTGTTTTGCCAGTGTATTATATTTTAAAATATAAAAATAGGGTATATTTAATGTTTTGAGATAAGCAGTTATGTAGAAAATGAGATAGAAATGAAAATACAAATCAAAATTTCTGGATTTATTTTTTTATGTTTTTGGGTTGTTTTTTTTTCTTAAAGTAAAGCAAAAAGGCTTTGTTTATATTCTCTGCTTAAAACATGATGGCAGAACTAAATAACAACTGTTTTGCAAGTCACCCTGACTCGGGAGTAAAACTTAATGAGACATCACAGCATTTCTACCTGTAAATATTCTGCAAAAGCAAAAATCAAACTGAAATTAAAAATCGTCTTGAAAGTTATAAGTAAAGAAAACTACAGTATGGAGGTTTCGTGGCTCACTTGTTGAACTCACCTTTTTGTCCTGTGCTAACATTTGAGAATTATTAGTCGGTCAGAAAAGGCAGGCAAAGCACTTTCATTAGCGGACTGTGTAACTTACTGTAGGCTAACTGTAAGCCATCCACACTGACCACAGTATAGCTTGTGAGCTATCTGAAGCCCATGGCCAAGTTTACACTAACACTCTCTCCGTGCCACAGGCATTAACATTTTAGCAAGAAAGAACTTTTCTCCAGCAGAGTATGATGGCTGGCCACAAAGCTAGTATTTCCATGGCATGAATGTTTAGCTCCACATCTCAACACAAGATTAAATTGCAGTGGGCATTATAATAAACAAAACTGCAGATAATAGAAACTCCAATGCACTGAGCCTCACAAGCAAAATAAATCCTTCATCTTCACTGTTGATTTCACTGACATTGATAACATTGTTCAAGTGTAAGCTTACATTGTTACTAATTGAAATTTCTGGCACTTTTCTGATACGGGGGGGGGGGGGGGGGGGGGGGGGGGGGGGGGGGGGGGGGGGGGGGGGGGGGGCAAAGGGATACATTGTAACAAAACAGATTCCATTCCATTCTACTCTACTAACAGTAGCTCATTTCTATTGTTGGTGATTCTAACCCATAACATCAGTTCTCAGCAAGCTGTTGGGGTGAGCTTTCCAAGAAATGATGCTAAGGGTTAGGTCATAGCAGTGGCCATCCTCAAATCAATGGGTTTTTTTATACCAAGTTTGCCTAAAAATCATACTTGTGGCAGTGGTAAACTAGGTGGGGTGGGGAGAGGGCTGGGGGTGGAGGTGCTTGTGTTTGAGGGCTACACTAATAATTACCCCAATGTTTGTTTCAAAAACATAGCTTTTGACATCTTACCTCAGTGAGCTCATACTAGTTTTATCAATTATGTTCTCAGTTTGGAAATAGATTTGGTATCCTTTGGTTTCCCAGGGTGTATGGGAATTTACACTGGTCTGAAAACTCCTACACCCTGCAGCCTCAGGGTGTATGAGTTTTCAGACCGGTGTAAATTCCGTCTGTCCATGCGTGCGTCCGAGAATTTTTTTCTTTTTTTTTTTCTTTATAATATTTGTTGGTCATAGGTATGCCCACACTAGGTGGTACACCATGTGGGGGTATGCACCAGACGACAGTCCAGCTGTTGTGCTCACAGTTATGTGATAGTTTCACACATATCCTTATTTTGTATTTAATTAAAAACCGGTAAATGTCCGATTACCTTTTGTGTTATACAAGTTAGTGTTCTTGTTCATATATGAATAAAGCTTTGATAAATAAATCATGAAAAGTGTTTTTGAAGTTTCTTTATACAGATATGACAAACTGAGAACCATAAGATTCCTTATCATACAAGGAGAATTTTATGGTTCTCTCATGATGATACATACCACTGGCACATTATGAAATTTTTGGCACCAAAAAATTCATGTGGCACATAGAACAATTCAATGTTGAACATGAAAATTTTGTCT
>JAUFNR010000163.1:0-89834 GCA_031216915.1 Pictodentalium vernedei | reverse complement strand
CAGTCCTAGTACTCGCACTAACCCTTGAAACAAAGATACATAATATAATATACCGTATTTCATCTAAATTTTCGGACACTTTTTGTTTTCGGACACCATTTTTTCATCGAAAAATAATTTTTTTTAAGCCTCGAAATTTTCGGACACCCACTCAAAGATCGTCCCGGACTGATGTGGTGGGAAAATCCCAGTAATCATAAATCCAAAATGACAAATGATTTTCTTTTCAGTTGAATATTTCATCTTTCTTTGTTTGTTTTATGTTAAAAACATGTATGTACACTATATTGTACAATCGAAATAGAATTATTAAAACAACACTATTTGCAAACTTGTTCTTTTATTTATTGACAGGTAAGTATTGTTTTCCTTATCAAACTGACATGTCTGACGAAATGACCAATCAAATTTTTGTTTTCAAAAAGTGTGCTTTCATTCGACTCCTTCGAGATTTGGAAAAAGAAAACCCCACAAATGTTATGGTGAACTGACCTTAAATGATGACAATGATGAAAGGGTCCCATAAATAAATCCATATAATGCAGTATAAACCATGCACCAGCAACAGAACAGGATAATTATTGCTTCGAATAAACATATTCAGTGCACTGAACAACAACAAAATTTTCCAACATTAAAAATAGAACAAACGACAATGAGGTCAACACGTGCTGTTGCAGGGTTTCACAAAAAATTAACACATGGACCCGAACACGATCAGACCGTATCGGGTTTCGATATTATTTTTCTCCGACATCAGCAGTGCTCGTGGGGAGGGCATGCTTCCAAAAACAAAAAATAGGAAATACGGGAACTGTGGTGCAAATACCAGTCATTAAAATTATTTTTTGTATTCGCTTTTATAAATTGTAGCATCTGCGTTGCACATTGGAGGGGGGTGGGGGGGGGGGGGGGGGGTGGGGGGGGGGGGGGGGGGGGGGTATTTCTAAATCAATAATCAAAAGACTTGTATGTCATTAAGTCGTCCTTCTAAACAATAGTAACTGGTTTCCACACAGCGGAGGGAGGGGGGAACTGAATAAAAAACTCATAATTCATATTGGTCTTTCTTTTGCATTTTGCGTTCCACATTGGGGGGGGGGGGGGGGGGCAGTACTTTCGTGGTTAACATGGACAGCATTGTGGGGGTGGGCACCGGGTCAATAATCTAAACTTGTATGTCATTAATTTGTATGAGGGGACGGGCACAGGGTCCGAGTTGGGTGGCAAAAATAACTAACGACTGAATAAAATTCACAAATATATTCTAATACAACTGATAAAATGAAATACAAAATTCTACAATATACACGTACATACAAAAATATACAAGAATACATAACAAGATCATACAAGAATACAATAATTTTCAATACAAGAACAAATAAGTTACATGTCATATTACCGGTACATTAGTTACGCTCATTTAAAATACCTGCCTCAGTCAGGTCATCTTCATCGTCTGAATTAAAAATTTCAGACATGGCAGTCTCTACAGACATGATTTTCTTGGGGTCAATAAAGAGTTGACAAGCAATGTCCAACTCCTCCTGGTTGTCAAATAGCATCTCTCCTATGTATTCAGACTGGTTGATGAATTTATCCTCTGCCCCATTCAGGTGGTTGTTTAAACCGCAGACCTTGAAGGATTTTCTGATCAACTCTTTTTGCTTTTCTAGATTGCTGACGGCAAATAAAATCCAATCAACAATATCTTGTTTGGAGGCAGGCTTTATACGTTCTTCTTCCTTGTTTATAATTTTTTTGGTCCCAGACTGGATAAATTCGGTCCATTTTCTTCTAAGATCCCCCTTCACAGGCTTGTTGATGCTGACATCGAGTGGCTGTAATTTAGATGTGCAGCCCCCTGGTATTACTGCGGGAACGGCATTGCTCTTTCTTAATTCTTTCTTAACGTTATCAGTTAGATGGCCCCTAAAGCTGTCCATTATTAATAGTGATCTCTCCTTTTTGGTGTGTTTACAATAAATTTCCTTCACCCACTCTTTCATCAAATGCTCGTCCATCCAACCTTTTTCTTGAACCTTAATTATCCAGTTTTTTGGTGCTTTTAACTTGAGTTCTCTTTTACCCTTGAAAATTACCATTGATGGTAAGACATCGCCACTCGCAGATACAGCCAGAACCAGTGTCAGATGTCGTTTTTCAGATCCTGTACTTCTGATCCTGACTGATTTCTCTCCAATCAAGTTGACAGTTTTGTTGGGGATAAGGTCAAAGTAGACTGGGGTTTCATCCATATTAATTATAAACTGGTTTTCAAATTCATCTTCTGCTCTTCTATCTTTGACAAATTCTCTAAAGCTGTCGATTTTCTGCTCTAAATCTTTTGGTAATCTTTGGGCTAAAGATGTCTTGGTACGGAGTGAAAAGTTGTGACGAGCCATGAATTTCTCAGCCCAGCCTGTACTGGCTTTGAAATCGCTTTCTTTATTCTCATTCTTGACCATTTCTCTGGCATAGGCGCATAATGATTCCACTGATACGGGTAGCTGCAAATCTCGTTGGATTAATACCCATTCAGAGATTTTATCATCTAGGTCGTCTCCATATGTAACAGGTCTCCCACTCTTAGATAAATGACCTGTTGATCTGTCTCTTCCTTCTTCATCAAAATTTATCTTTTTCCAGTCACTGAGTGTCGATTTCGGTATTTTCAGTTTCAGGGCGGCTTGCCGTAGGCCAATCAACTTGATTACTTCAACTGCTTCCTTCTTCTCCTTCATATTATAATTTTTATAGTGCCCCCTTGCGACAGTTGGATGGTGATTGCTATCTTTAATGGCATCAGTTTCAACCGTTGAAATCTCTTTGTGGTGTTTCTTTGCTGGCTGCGGTTTTGCAGCTGTTTCATCAGAATCTGTTCTCTTTCTTTTAGCTGGACGTCCGACTGGTCTCTTTTCTGAAGGCTTGTAGGGTGTCAGTTGTACTGTTGGTCTGGCTTCTTCTGCTGTTTGGTATTTCACTAGGAATTTTTCCATCTCGAGTTCTTGTGATATCAAATGCTGGTGATTGAATGCTGACTTCAGTATTCGCCCTGTATTTATGTATTAGCAGCACCACATGAAGATAATGCCATTTCTTTCAAGTTTACCGGCACACTTTTCCATCAATAGTGAACAGTTTCAACTGAACAAATAATTAAGCCAATATACACACCACTCAAAAATTGTTCGCACTTCATTCCCTTTGAATGGCTACATTGGTCCGTTTTGAAAACACTGAAGCCCGCTCAGGTTTTTTATCCAACAGTAACAACACAAGCACATGGCTTAATTACTGTTCAACATAATTCGTGGAAACATCAAAACTTTTCAAGTACCGGTAGGCTAGATCAAACGTGATTTCTTCTCAGGGATTTATTGGGAAAGTAAATAAAAACACAACAAACAATCGGAAATTTTTAATTCATTTGGTATTTTCATTTTATTCATTTATGCTAATGATTCAAGTCGCCGTATTGAACAGCTATTTTATCTTTCCCATTTCCGAGGTACCCCCGGTAGTTCGTGCACAATTAATTTATTAACCGGTGCAGTGTGTTTTTTCAAAATTTTCACCCACATTTGCTGTCCACATGTATTTTGGCCATTTTCGAAGTTTTCGGACGCTGGAAAATTTAATTATTTTTTGGCGTCCGAAAATTTAGATGAAATACGGTAATCCATTATAACATTTCGAACGAAAATAATTTCAAAAAAAAAAAATTTTTCAGAAGAGCCCAAGTTCCCAATGGGAAGAATGAGACCAAATGGATCCCCAAAAACCCTAAGTGTGGACAAAAATTTTAAAACCATTTCAAAAAATTAATGTAACACTTACGGACAATATTAATGTATCTTGCTATGAACTGAACTAAGCAGAGGACAAATAATCACTATCAGAAGCAACTGTTGTCAACATAAACAAAAAGTGTACAAAAACCGGAAACATGACTCCAGGCACTGATAAACATGGCCCGAAATCAGTTACCAATTTAAACACTATCTGATGCAAAACAGAGACTTCCAGAGAAGAAACTGCAGAACATCAGATGGTAGATGCAGACCAAAACGCCTAAACACCCAAGGGTGAGGACGTAAACATGGGGAAAAAACAGAATATTATTCTGTTACCAAGCCAAAACTCCCAAGAAATTTTAGTAATCAACATTACAAAAAATATGCCAAAAGCATGGGAGAATAGCTAGGGCGGAATAAAGGAAAGGGAGAGAGGAAACACTGAATAACAATGGTACATTCATAGCAAGAATGACAACATAAGGCCATGCCTCGAAAATAGGCAACCTTAAGTAATTTCGTAAAAAAGTTAAAAAAATTATAGTAATTTCTATATTTTTTATACTTACCAATGACCCAGACATAGCTGGTGCTAACTCTTAAAATATAGGGCCAAACACAAATTTTGCCCCCCAATCCCCAAAATTTGCATCTAAAACCAAAGAAAACATGTCCTGAATGGCCCTCCACACTTCACCTCTACTGCGCATGCGCAGTGTCAAGGACGTTCCGAAATTGGCGCCATTAATCATTCTAATAACCAGTGCCTGGTAAGCGCAATGTACTCAGCGGGGAGGCAAGAGTTCCCAACTCCTGGGAGGGCCATCCCCGTCTGGGTCATTGGTAAGTATAAAAAATATGGAAATTACTATAAATTTTTTAACATTTTTATACTGTACCAATGACCCAGACATAGCTGAATAGTAAAAAGGCTGGAGGGCCAAGGACATAGAGCAAGATGGAATACGCTCAATACTATAAAATAGAGTCATCCCCTCTAGGGAAAAAGAAGTAATAGGCCTTACATGTATCTTTCTTATTTATGATAAATTAGAAAGATACAACACCTTCCAAAATTGAGCATCATACATTCATGTACTCTATTAATATCCAATATAATCCTTATACTAATAATTTTTAAAGTAAGCCAATAAATAAAGTAAGTCTAGAGAATAGAGACTCTTATACTCCTTAAAAGTGTCTGAGGATAGCATAATCATGTCCGTTGACACGTGCTATATTCAAAAGCTATACTTTAAAAACTAAGACTTGAATGAATTTTTAAAACATAAACTTCTCACTAAACAACCATCCCAATAACAGCTCAGAATTACTAACTCCGGAGGAGGTATCCCCTTGTTTTCATAGTAAAACAGGTGACCCAAGGGAACACCCTCCCCCCCCCCCTTTTTCTTGCCCTGGGTCAAATAGCCCAGAGCGAAGAGGGCAGCAGAACGGAGTCACTGCCGAAACAGACAGCCTACCTAGCTATAGTAGCAACTGTTAAGTGAATGACATTCTGAGCAGTAGATAATAGACCTAACAATAGAGGCCTCCAGAAATGGACTCGATATTTCTGAGATAAAAATTCATGAATGTGGATGGCTGAGCGCAATGAGCAGCCTTCAAAAATCTATAATAGCGACACTATTAATGTAAGCCCAAGATGTAGAAGAACTCTTACTTCATGAGCCGAAATCTTAAGCACAACTGCTGAGTCAATGATATACCATAAGCAGTACCGATAGTTAAAAGAATCCATTAGCAATAGAATGGAGCGTAAAGTCCTTCTATTAGGCATCAAAGACAGAAGAAGCTTACGCCCGTAGTAATAAACAGATATCTGTTTATAAATACATAAACTCTAACCGGAGAGAGTAAAGGCCTATGCCAGTACGAAGACGGAAGGACCTTAATAACAATAGGTTCCGGATATTAGGAGCCTAACTCTTATGCAAAAATCCAACCTAAATAGTAAAGGAAGTAGTGATTCCAAAACTACGAAAGTGAAAATCATCCATCGATAGTGCATGAAACTCACTGACTCTTCAGTAAAAGAGAAGCCAACAGAATTACTGTCTAAAAGGTCAGAATTTGAAAACTACTGTTTCCAGAGGCTCAAATGATTACTTAGCTAAATAAGAACCGAAGTTAAATTCCATATAGGAATTTAATCTAAAGATTCTAAGTCTATTTATCAAAAAGTTACTAACTGACTTAGATAAAGAGACATAAGACTCAATTGTAAACTATCCTAGAGTGCATAGGTATGAGGTAACATAAACCTATAACCTTAATAATAACAGGCTGCAATAGATCTTGTCAAACAAGTATACTAAAAAGTTGCAATGAGTAGTATGGAGGGATCAACAATATGAACATAATGATCCCTACACCAACGACGGAAGAGCCTCCACTTTAGCCGCATAGAATAGCGAAGAAGAGGATCTCCTATAGTAAGAAATCGCGTCCAAAGCTCGTCCAGTACAATGCTTACAATGCAATACGGACCACACAATGGAATACGTGAAGGTTGCGACCTTGCTGGTTGTGATAAAGATGACACGATTTACCCAGCGAAAAAAGATCCTCTCATTGAGGAAGATTTCACGTTAAGTCCCACAGTAGACAACAGAGTAAATTACCCACGGTCTCTGTGAAGATAGAGATGCTATCAACAGAAATGTATTGTGGTTGTTTATCTTAGCAATACCTGCTGAAACAACAGCGCCGGAGGATACGCATATCCTATCATTCCGTCCTATTAGATCAATAGAGCGTTAACAACATTAGCTCAGAGATCCGGACAAGCCAACACATACGTCTGCAATTGATTAGCAAGCTGTGTCGTAAATAAATCATCATTGGGCGCTCCCATAGATAGCAAATCTGATTGAATACTTGTTTGTTGAGAGTCCATTCTGACGGCAACAAGCGACCCCTAAGTGAATGGGAGTCCGGTAAAACAATCAGACGACCCGGAATATGACGGACCGAAACAGAACTTGGTGTACTATAACCAACAGACGGATTCTTTCCATTAAATTGAATAACGGAAACGAATGAGTGCCTCCCTGGTTCCGGAGATACGCCACTACTGTCGAATTAACGGACAGGATTTGGACATGCGTTTCTGAATAATGTTCATGCAATGACATAAAGCAAGCCTAAAAAACATTATTTCGCGGAAGATAATTGGTTGCTTAGAGACTGCGGAACCCAAAGACCCTGGCACTTCGAATCCGTTAAGATCAATATTATATCCCAATCTGTTTGACTGGCAACCGTCATAATTGCAACACTCGGGTACGGCAACTGCAGTGGCACTCTCTGAGTCAATCACCGAATGTTTGCCCCAGTCTGAATCTCTTGTAACACTAGATAGACAAGAGAATGTGTAAATCGAGCAATTCATGGATTGCTGAAAAGTTTCTGTCGAAGAGAAGCTTCTCCGAGAACGAAGCGACTCTGAGAGAGTTCTTAACCTTACTATCCACGCGCGTGGATGTAGCTAGGGCTGCGTCACGTCTAACCAACTCCAATCAGCCACTGAAGGGCAGAGTTATACGTGAACAAACTACTGCCCTCAAAAGAAATCACATTGAGAATAATATCCCGTAAATCTTTTCTTGAAGACGTAATGATAATGCCTCAGTAAGGTGGATTACGTATGATAAAGCGTCTAAGTTAAGTCTACTAGACATCATTGTCGTTTCCAACATTGAGGTTGGAAAAGACATAGACGGCGAAAAAGAATATTTCCAGTCTTTAACCATGCCGTCTAGACGCATATGAACTCTCGGTATGCCCTGCTCTGCCAAAATAAACTATTCGTATAAATGATAAAACGGCAGAAATGAGCAATGCGGACAAGAAACTAAACTATCATGCTTGGTAGCAGGCTTGTATGCATATATAGCGTCGAAAAATAAAACACATGTTGTAATGAAATTATTGGACTGCGTCGGTAAGTCAGGGACAATGTCCCTGAACCGATCCAAAATTCAGTGTCCAATGACGCTATAAGTCTCTTATCCAACATCGCAGCAATGTAGTCCGAAATAACAATCACTGGAAGATAATGCCAGAAGATATGAATGGCAGCTTCCGATACTACGAAAGGGAAAACTCGAAATCTTTCGAAACCCTTTCGCCATCCTGTCGTACCCTATAAAGCTTTCGGTCGTCCATACCTGATGCAACCACGGACCGCACCGACCCAGCGCCGTCGGATAATTCCTGATTCGACCAAGAAACTGTCGATTGCTGGGATGCTGCGAAACAACTGTGCTAACTCGGATAGCACATCCGTCACTGAGGCCTGAGGAGAAGCGGTCCTACAATGCATTGCCGCTGGAAGCTCCGTGATCGTTACCCCGTGCATACTACCAATATGCGAGCGAACGGAGTGTATAGGCCTCGTGTCCCTTGGCTACCGGATGGCGTGACCTATTCGCCGTGGAATCACTGAATGACGAAACTGATAGGATACTCGAGGTCACGTAGCCAATGAGCGGTCGTGTGCCCTGCTGTGAGGATGAGGAAGCATTATGGACAGTCTCTCGGACTGTCAATATAACGGAGCGTCCCGACCGACAGACATATGCTCCGAATGTAAAATATCTGAACCACAACATGCGGTCCCCTATGTTGTTGGACGAGAGAGGGACCTCTCTCGCTCACAGCCCGGACGGACCTGGACAACCAAAAATTTCTAAGTCCACTGACGCCATCAGTTTCTTATCCGGCATCGCAGCATTCTGGTCTGACGAAAGAAGCTGTAGAAGACCAAATCAGATGACATACACAACAGCATATGTTGTTCCGAAAGGGAAAGCTCGAAATCCTCCAAATCCCTTTCGGTATCCCGTCGGACCGGATGAAATTTTCGGACGTCCGTACCCGCTTCTGCGGAGCGTCCCGACCCAGCATCGTCGGATAAAAAATATGCGACAGATTCAGTTGATGCTGGGATGCTGCGATAAACTGTGCTATTTAGGAAAGCACGTCCGTTCCCGAGGCCTGTGCAGTAGCGGTCTTACGATGCATTGCCGCCGGAAGCTCCGTGTACGTTGACTCCCGCACACTTCCTATGCGAACGTCCGGAGTCTGCAGGCCTCGTGTTCCTGGCTACCGGATGGTGGGACCTGGTCGCCGATGATTCTCTGACTGGCGAAGCTGACTGGATATCTGAGGTCACGTAGCCAAGAGCGGTCGTGTGCGCTACAATGAGAATGAGGCCAGACGTTGTTGTACGAGAGAGGGGCCGCTCTCGCTCGCCGTCCGGATGGACCAGAACGAGCTATGAACCGGACTAAAAGGCTTCCTCCATTCTCCCTCTGATCCGCCGTCACTGGGTGTGCATTTGGTTGATTTATAGTGCTCGCATCACCCCAAAATTCCTTCTAGACCGCAACGGACGAACCCGGCTGCCAAACCATTCGATGAATGGACGCTACACCGGGCGAGCTGGCGGACGTCAAAGGCCATCGAACCTACTAGGGTCCTCTTAGGCAATTGGCGTATTTACATGAGCACTTTTCCGCTAGCCCTTCATTAATTGTGACGACGGAGGCACACTGTTGGAAGACATCACAGATACATCACCCTAATCTTGATCGTCTGAAATAGAAATTGATAAAGTAGAGTGACCCTGCGGGGAAAGGACCGGAGTGTCCAATTCCCCACTAACATACCGTGAAATACGCTTCCCATATTGTCATCGAAATCATACGATACAGAACAGGAGTTAATGCGAGTACACTGACCACATATAGAATGATTATAAAAGTCAGAGGAAGACTTCCTCTTATTACAATTGATCAATATCCTTTCAATGTGAAAAGAAAACAAGTCCTGGTACTCGCACTAACCCCTGGCAATCAAAATACATAATAATAATATGATCCATTAATATAGAAAAAATAATTGAAATCAAAATATTTTGAAAAAATATTTTTTCAGAACAGACCAAATTTCTGAAAAGTAACGTTGAGCCCCAATGGATCCCAAGCCTAAGTGTGGACAAAAATTTTAAAAATATTTTAAACAATTTATTCAACACTTACGAACAATAATAATGTATCTAGTTATGATTAAAATAACATCAAGATATTATTTTCCAGAAATCCCCCCCTCACACAGAGGGCTGTTGTAAATGTAAACAATGAGTGTAAAAACACTAAAATAAGACTCCAGGCACCCAGGCCCGGAATCAGTTACCAAAAATACACTATCTGATGCAAAACAGAGACTTCCAGGGAAGAAACTGCAGAACATCAGATGGTAGATGCAGAACATAACGCCTAACCACCCGTAGGTGAAGACGTAAACATGGGGAAAAGAACAGAATTCATTCTGTTATTCAGCTAAAACTCCCAAGAAAATTTAGTAATAATAATTACAAAAACTATGCCAAAAGCATGGGAGAATAGCAAGGGGGGACTTAAAGGAAAGGGAGAGAGGAAAACACTGAAAAGTTAAAAAATTTATAGTAATTTATATATTTTTTATACTTACCAATGACCCAGACTTAGCTGGTGCTAACTCTAACAAAACCAGGGCCAAACACAAATTTTGCCCCCCAATCCCCAAAATTTGCATCCAAAACAAAAAGAAATCATGTCCTAAAGGACCTCCATACTACTCCTCTACTGCGCATGCGCAGTGACGCAGACGTCCCGAAATTGGCGCCAATTATCATTCTTACTGGCAGTGCCTGGTCAGCGCTATGTACTCAGCGGGGAGGCAAGAGTTCCCAACTCCAGGGAGGGCCATCCCCGTCTGGGTCATTGGTAAGTATAAAAAATATATAAATTACTATAAATTTTTTAACATTTTTATACTGTACCAATGACCCAGACTTAGCTGAATAGTAAACAGGCTGGAGGGCCTAGGACATAGAGGAAAATCCAATAAGCTCAACTATATAGTAAAGAGGTAACCCCTTAAGGAGAAAAGGAGTATTAGGCTTTACATGTATCTTTCTTATTTAATATTAAATTAGAAAGATACACTACCCTTAATAATTGAGCACAATAACATTCATGTTCTCTATTAACATCCAGTATATCCCTTATACTAATTATTTTTAAAGTAAGCCAATAAATAAAGTAGTCCAGAGAATTGAGACTCTTTATAGTCATTTAAAAGTGTCCGAGTATTGTATATTAAAGCCCGTTTGACACTTGACATATACAAATGCTTAACACCGAGCTACACTTTAAAAATAAGACATGAATGAATTTTAACATTAATATTACACTTTAAAACCATCCCGGAAGCGACTCAGAAATACTGACTTGGAGGAGGCATTCCCTTGCTTTTCACTATAAAGCAGGTGACCTAAGGGAACACCTGCCCCCCCCACCCCCCCCCCCCCCACCCCCTTCCCCTTGCCCTGGGTCAAATAGCCCAGAGCGAAGAGGGCAGCCGAACGGAGTCACTGCCGGAACAGAAAGCCTGCATAACTATAGTTGCAACTGTTTAGTGGACGACATTCTGAGCAACAGATAACGGACCTAAACAATGCAGGTCTCCAGAAATGGACTCAATATTTCTGAGATAAAAATTCGTAAATGTGGATGGCTGAGACCAATAAGCAGCCTTCATTAAATCTGTAATAGCAACACTATTAGCATAAGCCCAGGAAGTAGAAGGAGCTCTTACTTCATGAGCAGAAATCTTAAGCACAGACTGCTGAGAAGAAGATAAATTTTCATAAGCAGTACGGATAGTTAATTGAATCCATCTAGCAACAGAATGGACCGAAATGTCCTTTCTATTAGGCATCAAAGACAGAAAGAAACGTTTCCGTCCCTTTCTGATAAACTGAGATCTCTGTTTATAGATACGTAACGCTCTAACAGGACAGAGTAAAGGCCTACGCCCGTCTGAAGACGGAAGAGCCTTAATAACAATAGGTTCCGGATATTTATTAGGAGCCTGATTCTTAGCTAAAAAACCCACATTAGTAGTGAAGGTGATAGTGTTCCCGACACTACGATAGTGAGAATCATCCACCGACAGTGCATGAAGCTCACTGACTCTTCTAGCAGAAGAGAAAGCTAAGAGAAAAGCTGTCTTATAAGATAAGAATTTGAAATCTACTGTCCCAAGAGGTTCAAATGGCTTTTCCTTCAATTTAAGAAGAACCCAAGCTAAATTCCACTTAGGAATTAATCTAAGAGTTCTGGGTCTATTTATCGAAAAGTTTCTAACCAACTTAGATAAAGAGACATTAGATCCAATTTGTAAACTATCATGATGTGCATAGGTATCAGATAACATAGATCAATAACCCTTTATAGTAACCGGCTGCAGTTTGATTTCGTCAAACAAGTATATTAGAAAGTTTGCAATGTCTGGTATAGAGGGATCGAATATATCTACAGAATGATCCCTACACCAACGACGAAAAACCTTCCACTTAGCCGCATAGTTTAGCGAAGAGGAGGTCCTCCTACAGTTAGAAATCGCGTCCACTGCTCGTCCTGTAAAGTGTTTGCCATGCAAGAAGGACCGCACAACGGAAAAACGTGAAGGTTGAGACCTTGCGGGTTGTGATGGAGTTGGCGCGATTTCCCCTGCGAAAGAAGATCCTCCCGTGGAGGAAGCTTTCGCGGTAGGTCCCACAACAGACACCTGAGTAGATTTATCCACGGTCTCTGTGGCGACAGAGATGCTACCAACAGAATCTTGCACTGAGATTGTTTTATCTTTAGCAATACTTGTTGAATTAACGGCGCTGGAGGATACGCATATCCTATCATTCCGTCCCAAGGGATCGACAGAGCGTCTACTGCAAATGCTCTTGGATCCGGACACGGAGACACATACGTCTGCAACTGATTGTTGAGATGTGTCGCAAATAAGTCTATCATTGGCCATTCCCATTGGTAGCAAATCTGATTGAATACTTGTTTGTTGAGAGTCCACTCCGACGGCAACAAGCGACCCTTTCGTGAAAGGGAGTCTGCTAGCACATTCAGACGACCCGGTATGTGACGGACCGAAAGAAGAATGTGATGTTCTAGCGCAAACAGAAGGATTTTTTCCGTTAGATTGAACAACGGAACTGAATGAGTGCCTCCCTGATTCCGTATATACGCCACTACTGTCGTATTGTAGGATAGGATTTGGACATGAGCATTGTGAATAATGTCCATCCAGTGACGTAACGCAAGCCAAATTGACATCATTTCCTTGATGTTTATGTGCTTGCACGGGAATTGCAGATCCCAAAGACCCTGGCATCTCGAATCCGTTGGGATTAATGATGCACCCCAACCTGTTTGACTGGCATCCGTCATAATGGTAAAACTCGGATCCGGCAACTGCAGCGGAACTCCCTGAGTTAACCACTGAATGTTTGCCCAAGTCTGAATCTCTTGTTTCACTTGATCTGACAAGAGAACGTCTACATCGAGCGAATGAATTTTCACACTCCAATTCTGAGTCAAGAAAATTTGAAGAGGACGTTTGCGTAACCGCCCCATCGGAATGAGATCCGCGGCGGCTCCGCACAGACCTATCAGTCTCATAAATTCTCTCGCTGTGACTTTGTCTGCGTGCAGACAATAGTGAGCGTAACAACTGACTAATTTCGCTCTGGTTAACGGCAGACGAACGAGATTGTTGTGCGTCTCGAAGCTCATTCCGAGATGAGTGAATGACTTGGACGGCACCAGATCCGACTTCTCCTCGTTAACTATAAAACCGAGACGTCGGAGCAACAGAAGAAGATTCTGAACATCGTTCTGAAGCGTTAACTCGTTGCCGTACCTCTGAAGAATGTCGTCCAGGTAGGCCAACGTTACCGCAGACGAATGAGCTCGGAAATAGATCATTACCGAGTTCATTACCCGAGTGAAAGCCCAGGGTGCTAGATTCAATCCGAAGCACATCGCCCGGAATTGATACACCACTCCTAGGACTGCGAAGCGTAGGTACTTTCGGAATGTCGGATGTACCATGACGTGAAAGTACGCATCTTTGAGATCTATGCTTGTTGCATAATCGTTCACCTGAATACTCGCTCTGACCGACCGAATCGTCTCCATATAAAACTTCGGAGCGACGATCAGCTTGTTTATCCAGCTCAAATCTATGACTGGACGGAACGAGCCGTCTGGTTTCGGAACCAGAAACAGATGGCTGTAGAATCCCGGAGATTCCTGGTTTTCTACGACCTCTACCGCATTCTTCATTAAAAGAGACTGCACCTCTGATAACAGAGCGTCTCTTTTCTGCGGATTTGACGGAAGATGAGTCCACTTTGGACTTCGAGTTAATGGAGGCTTTCGTTTAGACCTTCCGAAGTCACTCCTCTCACCCAAGGGTCGTCCGTAATCGACGCCCATTCTTGTGAAAAGCTCGACAACCTTCCGCCAACCGGTACGCGATAGAGGTTTAAGCCATCACCTCCTGGACCTGCGAGGCCTGCGGTAGGAGAAACCACGTCCTCCACGACCCGCACCTCGCCCCGTCGACCTCGGGCGTCCGACCGGTTGTCCCGGCCTGAAGGACGTCCCGAACGAGAGTCGCTACCCTGACGGTCTCTCGAATAAGACCAAGAGGACGCACCGGAACCTCTATAGGAACCTCTCTTGGGCGCATTAGACCCAGAAGTGCCTGTCTTATTCTTGTCTGCTGTATCCGACTTCTTAGAAGCAGATTTGAACAACAGAGAATCCTTAGCTTTCTTTGTAATTTTATCATAAATAGCAGAAAGCTTGCCGTCAAAGAGAAGTTCTCCTGAGACCAAAGCGACTCTAAGAGAGTTCTTCACCTTAGTATCCACTAGTGTGGATGTAGCTAGGGCTGCGTCACGTCTAACCAACTCCAGATTTGCCACTGAAAGGGCAGAGTTACACGTGGAATAAGCTACTGCCCTTGAAAGAAGTCTTAAAGAGGATTGTATATCCTGAAACTCTTTCCCTTGAAGGCGCAGTGATAACGCCTTAGTAAGGTGATCTGCGTAAGATAAGGCATCTAAATTGGCTCTGTTAGACGCAATAGCTGTTTCCAACACCACGGTTGGAATAGAAGCCGACGACGGTAATGATAGCTCTAAGTCTTCCGCCTCGTCGTCCATACGCAGAGGAACTCTCGGAATACCCTGTCCTGCCGTATCGAATTTATTCCTTGCATTAATGAAAGGCAGGTTGAGAGTATTAGCGGACAAGAAACCTGCTTTCCCCGTCTTGGAAGCAAGTTTAAATATAGCGTCGTTCAATAATTCAAATGTTCTTGCAACATTATTGGACTGCGACGGAAACTCGGGAGCGATGTCCCTGAACCGCTCAAAAAATTCAGAGTCCAATGACGCTATAATCCTCTTGTCCGGAACCACAGCAGTCTGGCCCGACGGAACAACTTGAGGGAGAAAGTGCCGGATGAAGTCCACGGCAGCTTTATGTTGTTCCGAAAGGGATAGCTCCAAGTCATCCATATCCCTTTCACCATCCGGTCGGACCTCATGATGTTCCCGGTCGTCCGCCCCCGATGCTTCGGCGGAGCGTAACGACCCAGCGCCGTCGGATAATTCTCGATCCGACACCGTTTCTGTCGGCTGCTGGGATGCTGCGATAAGCTGCGCTATCTGCACAAGAATGTCCGGCGTCGAGACCTGCGGAGGCGCAGTCTTTCGCTGCTTCGCCGAGGGCAGCTCCGCATCAGATGGCTCCCGCATACTTTTCCTATGCGAACGTCCGGAGTCCATCGGTCTCGAATCCCTGGCTGCCGGATGGTGTGACCTGGTCGCCGAAGAATCCTTGATCGGCGAAGCTGGTAATATATCGGCGGTCACGTAGCCAAGGTGCGGTCGTGTGCGCTGACGAGAAGAAGAAGCCTTAACAGTCTCCGCGGACTGCTTATACAACGGAGCGTCCTGAGCGACGGACGTATGCTCCGCTTAAGACACATTTTGTACCACAACATCTGGTCCCAGATGTTGTTGTACGAGAGAGGGGCCTCTCTCGCTCGCGGCCCGGCTGGACCTGGACGAGCTAGGAACCGGACTCAAAGGCTTCCTCCGTTCTCGCTTACTATCCGCCGTCACTGGGTGTGCATCTATTATGTTTATAGTGCTCGCATCACCCAAAATTTCCTGCTGGACCGCATCGGACGAACCCGGCTGCCGAACCATTCGGTGAATGGACGCTACACCGGGCGACCTAGCGGACGACATTTGTCTAATCTCCATGAGCACTTTTGCCGCTAGCTCTGAATTCATTTGTGACGACGGACGCACACTTGTAGAAGATAACATGGAAACATCACCCTGTTCTTGTTCCTCTGAAATAGAAACTGAGAGAGTAGAGTGACCTTGCGGAGAAAGAGCCGGCATAGCCCTTTCTCCAGAAACAACATATCGTGACACACGTTTCCAATGTTTCTCATCCCAATATTCACATATAGGACAGGGATTAATGCGAGAACACTGACTACAATTAATACAATGATCATGAAAGTCAGAGGAAGATTTCTTCCTATTACAATTTGAACAATGTCCCTTCATTGTGAAAGGACAACAACAAGTCCTAGTTACTCGCAAAAACCCCTGACACAAAGATACATAATAACATGATCCATTAATAAATGAAAAAACAATTGCAAATCAAAATAATTTTGAAAAAATATTTTTTCAGCGAAGCCCAAGTTGCTGAAAAGTAACACTGAGCCCCGATGGATCCGATGGCAAAGTGTGGTCAAAATTTTTAATTTATATTAAATAATTAATGAGACACGGATAATATAAATGTATCTTATAGTGAGATAAACTACAGCAAAGGCAAACAGCCCCCCTCAAAAAAGGCTGTTGCCAATGTAAACAAACAGTGTAAAACACCAGAAAACATGACTCCAGGCACTGAAAAAACTGGCCCGGAATCAGTCATCAAAATTACACTCTATCTGATGCAAAACAGAGACTCCCAGGGGAGAATCTGCAGAACATCAGATGGAAGATGCAGAACACAACGTTATACACGGGTGAAAACGTAACTATGGGGAAAATAACAGAAAACATTCTGTAACCAAGCAACTCTCCCAGGAAATTTTAGAAATGAACTTTCTCAAAAATATGCCAAAAGCATGGGAGAATTGCAAGGGGGGACTTTAGAAGGCTAGGGGAGAGGAAACACTGAAAAAGCAGTGCAACATTTAGCAAGAATGACAACAAGAGGCCCATGCCTCGAAAATAGGCAACTTAACATAATTTCATCAAAAAATTTTAAGTACAGCCCTGATTATTTTTTGTCACTTCTTTTTCCTCTCCTCCATCTCTATCCTCCTTAGAATCACATTTTCTCCAAAAATTACGTGTCTGGCATCATTTAAACTGAGATTTACAAGCACAAAGATCAGTCAGATGTTAACTGATGAAGGGCCAAACTTAGAATGATTAATGGCGCCAATTTCGGAACGTCCTTGACACTGCGCATGCGCAGTAGAGGTGAAGTGTGGAGGGCCATTCAGGACATGTTTTCTTTGGTTTTAGATGCAAATTTTGGGGATTGGGGGGCAAAATTTATGTTTGGCCCTATATTTTAAGAGTTAGCACCAGCTATGTCTGGGTCATTGGTACAGTATAAAAATATTATAAGTTACAGCTCTGAACATTTCCTGTCACTGTTTCTTCCTCTCATCCTTCTATTTCCTCCTTAGATCCACCATTTCTCTCTTAATTATGTGTCTGGCATCATTTAAACTGAGATTTACAAGCACAAATATCAGTGAGATGTAACTGATGTGAGGGCCAAACAAAGAATGATAATTGCGCCAATTTCGAGACCTCCTTGACACTGCGCATGCGCAGTGGAGTAAAAGTATGGAGGACCATATAGGACATGTAATTTTTGGTTTTTGATGCAAATTTTGGGGATTTGGGGGGGGGGGGGGGGGGGGGAGGTAAAATTTGTGTTTGGCCTTAAATATTTAAGAGTTAGCACCAGCTAAGTCTGGGTCATTGGTACAGTATAAAAATATGGAAAACAAAATAAATTTAAATGGACATTTTTGTATATAGGCCTAGTCAGTTTTGGTTGTTACGTTGGGTAAAGGGTTCATGCTGTAAATCATCAATGGTACGGCAATTATTCAGATATCTATCTGGACAAGTGATTAAATGGTTAACAAAGGTTAATCCACGTGATTAATTGATCAAGAAAACCCCTTAACCATTTCAGCTCTAGATGTAATATGGCTGACAGTGACCTCTGTGCACAGAGAGAGACACACTCCATGCAGGCTAGAGATCCCTTCATAGATTTTGAGAAGAGTAAGGCCACCAAGTTGCCGCTATGAAGGTCATCCCACACACCTGTGGCATTGGACCAAGGAGAGGCATTAATATAAGTCGCATAACCTGTTCACCAATCCTTGTAAAACAAATAAGCTTAAAACGAAACCTATTTGAGAGCTAGACCAGTTTCAGGCCATAGCAGCATCAAATTTTAAACAGAATTAGACTGGTGGCCTGAGAGCTTGCAATTACCAATAGAGGTTGGTAGGTATGTTTTGGTGTTCAGTAAAAGGGCTATGAGTAATTCACTGCACTCACCTTTCTGCCTACTAGCTACTGCCTGAACTTTCTTAGCAGGAGATTTCTTTTTTGTAGGGGGTGCGACATTAGCGGTTTGATACATCCAGTCTGGAAGCTTTCTTTTTTTATCAAGTGGAAGTGCCATCTCCTTCTTACCGGGTGGAGTAACAGTGGGTGGTTTGACTTTCTTTGCCTTCCCCTGCAAAATAACAAACAAACATTTGATGAAAAATTATCTCTCAAATGTTAAAAAATTTATAGTAATTTATATATTTTTTATACTTACCAATGACCCAGACTTAGCTGGTGCTAACTCCACAAAAACCAGGGCCAAACACAAATTTTGCCCCCCAATCCCCAAAATTTGCATCCAAAACAAAAAGAAATCATGTCCTAAAGGACCTCCATAGTACGACTCTACTGCGCATGCGCAGTGACGCAGTCGTCCCGAAATTGGCGCCAAATATCATTCTTACTGGCAGTGCCTGGTCAGCGCTATGTACTCAGCGGGGAGGCAAGAGTTCCCAACTCAGGGAGGGCCATCCCCGTCTGGGTCATTGGTAAGTATAAAAAATATATAAATTACTATAAATTTTTCAACATTTTTATACTGTACCAATGACCCAGACTTAGCTGAATAGTAAACAGGCTGGAGGGCCTAGGACATAGAGGAAAATCCAATAAGCTCAATTATAAAATAAAGAGGTAACCCCTTAAGGAGAAAAGGAGTATTAGGCTTTACATGTATCTTTCTTATTTAATATTTAAATTAGAAAGATACACTACCCTTAATAATTGAGCACAATAACATTCATGTTCTCTATTAACATCCAGTATAACCTTTATACTAATTATTTTTAAAGCAAGCCAATAAATAAAGTAGTCCAGAGAATTGAGACTCTTTATAATCATTTAAAAGTGTCCGAGTATTGTATATTAAAGCCCGTTTGACACTTGACATATACAAATGCTTCACACCGAGCTACACTTTAAAAATAAGACATGAATGAAATTAAACATTAATATTACACTTTAAAACCATCCCGGAAGCGACTCAGAAATACTGTCTTGGAGGAGGCATTCCCTTGCTTTTCACTATAAAGCAGGTGACCTAAGGGAACACCCGCCCCCCCCCCCCCCCCCCCCCCCCCTTCCCCTTGCCCTGGGTCAAATAGCCCAGAGCGAAGAGGGCAGCCGGACGGAGTCACTGCCGGAACAGAAAGCCTGCATAACTATAGTTGCAACTGTTTAGTGGACGACATTCTGAGCAACAGATAACGGACCTAAACAATGCAGGTCTCCAGAAATGGACTCAATATTTCTGAGATAAAAATTAGTAAATGTGGATGGCTGAGACCAATAAGCAGCCTTCATTAAATCTGTAATAGCAATACTATTAGCATAAGCCCAGGAAGTAGAAAGAGCTCTTACTTCATGAGCAGAAATCTTAAGCACAGACTGCTGAGAAGAAGATAAATCTTCATACGCAGTACGGATAGTTAACTGAATCCATCTAGCAATAGAATGGACTGAAATGTCCTTTCTATTAGGCATCAAAGACAGAAAGAAACGTTTCCGTCCCTTTCTGATGAACTGAGATCTCTGTTTATAGATACGTAGTGCTCTAACAGGACAGAGTAAAGGCCTACGCCCGTCTGAAGACGGAAGAGCCTTAATAACAATAGGTTCCGGATATTTATTAGGAGCCTGATTCTTAGCTAAAAAACCCACATTAGTAGTGAAGGTGATAGTGTTCCCAACACTACGATAATGAGAATCATCCACCGATAGTGCATGAAGCTCACTGACTCTTCTGGCAGAAGAGAAAGCTAAGAGAAAAGCTGTCTTATAAGATAAGAATTTGAAATCTACTGTCCCAAGAGGTTCAAATGGCTTTTCCTTCAATTTAAGGAGAACCCAAGCTAAATTCCACTTAGGAATTAATCTAAGAGTTCTGGGTCTATTTATCGAAAAGTTTCTAACCAATTTCGATAAAGAGACATTAGATCCAATTTGTAAACTATCATGATGTGCATAGGTATCAGATAACATAGATCTATAACCCTTTATAGTAACAGGTTGCAGTTTGATTTCGTCAAACAAGTATACTAGAAAGTTAGCAATGTCTGGTATAGAGGGATCAAATATATCAAGAGAATGATCCCTACACCAACGACGGAAAACCTTCCACTTAGCCGCATAGTTTAGCGAAGAGGAGGTCCTCCTACAGTTAGAAATCGCGTCCACTGCTCGTCCTGTAAAGTGCTTGCCATGCAAGAAGGACCGCACAACGGAAAAACGTGAAGGTTGAGACCTTGCGGGTTGTGATGTAGTTGGCGCGATTTCCCCTGCCAAAGAAGATCCTCTCGTGGAGGGAGCTTCCGCGGTAGGTCCCACAACAGACACCTGAGTAGATTTATCCACGGTCTCTGTGGCGACAGAGATGCTACCAACAGAATCTTGCATTGAGATTGTTTTATCTTTAGCAATACTTGTTGAATTAACGGCGCTGGAGGATACGCATATCCTATCATTCCGTCCCAAGGGATCGATAGAGCGTCTACTGCAAATGCTCTTGGATCCGGACACGGGGACACATACGTCTGCAACTGATTGTTGAGATGTGTCGCAAATAAGTCTATCATTGGCCGTTCCCATTGGTAGCAAATCTGATTGAATACTTGTTTGTTGAGAGTCCACTCCGACGGCAACAAGCGACCCTTTCGTGAAAGGGAGTCTGCTAGCACATTCAGACGACCCGGTATGTGACGGACCGAAAGAAGAACGTGATGTTCCAACGCAAACAGAAGGATTCTTTCCGTTAGATTGAACAACGGAACTGAATGAGTGCCTCCCTGATTCCGTATATACGCCACTACTGTCGTATTGTCGGATAGGATTTGGACATGAGCATCGTGAATAATGTCCATCCAGTGACGTAACGCAAGCCAAATTGACATCATTTCCTTGATGTTTATGTGCTTGCACAGGAATTGCGGATCCCAAAGACCCTGGCATCTCGAATCCGTTGGGATTAATGATGCACCCCAACCTGTTTGACTGGCATCCGTCATAATGGTAAAACTCGGATCCAGCAACTGCAGCGGAACTCCTTGAGTTAACCACTGAATGTTTGCCCAAGTCTCAATCTCTTGTTTCACTTGATCTGACAAGAGAACGTCTACATCGAGCGAATGAATTTTCACACTCCAATTCTGAGTCAGGAAAATTTGAAGAGGCCGTGTGCGTAGCCGTCCCATCGGAATGAGATCCGCGGCGGCTCCGCACAGACCTATCAGTCTCATAAATTCTCTCGCCGTGACTTTGTCTGTATTCAGACAATAGCGAGCGTAACAACTGACTAATTTCGCTCTGGTTAACGGCAGACGAACGAGATTGTTGTGCGTCTCGAAGCTCATTCCGAGATGAGTGAATGACTTGGACGGCACCAGATCCGACTTCTCCTCGTTTACTATGAAACCGAGACGTCGGAGCAATAGAAGAAGATTCTGAACATCGTTCTGAAGCGTTAACTCGTTGCCGTACCTCTGAAGAATGTCGTCCAGGTAGGCCGACGTTACCGCAGACGAATGAGCTCGGAAGTAGATCATTACCGAGTTCATTATCCGAGTGAAAGCCCAGGGTGCTAGATTCAATCCGAAGCACATGGCCCGGAACTGATACACCACTCCTAGGACTGCGAAGCGTAGATACTTTCGGAATGTCGGATGTACCATGACGTGAAAGTACGCATCTTTGAGATCTATGCTCGTTGCATAATCGTTCACCCGAATACTCGCTCTGACCGATCGAATCGTCTCCATATAAAACTTCGGAGCGACGATCAGCTTGTTTATCCAGCTCAAATCTATGACTGGACGGAACGAGCCGTCTGGTTTCGGAACCAGAAACAGATGGCTGTAGAATCCCAGCGATTCCTGGTTTTCTACGACCTCTACCGCGTTCTTCATTAAAAGAGACTGCACCTCTGATAGCAGAGCGTCTCTTTTCTGAGGGTTTGACGGAAGATGAGTCCACTTTGGACTTCGAGTTAATGGAGGCTTTCGTTTGAAGGATATCTTTAGACCTTCCGAAGTCACTCCTCTCACCCACGGGTCGTCCGTAATCGACGCCCACTCTTGAGAAAAACTCGACAACCTTCCGCCAACCGGAACGCGATAGAGGTTTGAGCCATCACCTCCTGGATCTGCGAGGCCTGCGGTAGGAGAAACCACGTCTTCCACGACCCGCACCTCGCCTCGTCGACCTCGGGGCGTCCGACCGATTGTCCCGGCCTGAAGGACGTCCCGAACGAGAGTCGCTATCCTGACGGTCTCTCGAATAAGAGCTAGAGGACGCACCGGAACCTCTATAGGAACCTCTCTTGGGCGGATAAGACCCAGAAGTGCCCGCCTTATTCGTGTCTGCTGTATCCGACCTTTTAGGAGCGGATCTAAACAACAGAGAATCACTAGCTTTCTTTTTAATATTATCATAAATAGCGGAAAGCTTGCCGTCAAAGAGAAGATCTCCTGAGACCGAAGCGACTCTAAGAGAGTTCTTCACCTTAGAATCCACTAGTGTGGATGTAGACAGGGCTGCGTCACGTCTAACCAACTCCAGATTTGCCACTGAAAGGGCGGAGTTACACGTGGAATAAGCTACTGCCCTTGAAAGAAGTCTTAAGGAGGATTGTATATCCTGAAACTCTTCCCCTTGAAGACGCAGTGATAACGCCTTCGTAAGGTGATCTGCGTAAGATAAGGCATCTAAATTGGCTCTGTTAGACGCAATAGCTGTTTCCAACACTGCGGTTGGAATAGAAGCTGACGACGGTAATGATAGCTCTAAGTCTTCCGCCTCGTCGTCCATACGCAGAGGAACTCTCGGTATACCCTGACCTGCCGTGTCGAATTTATTCCTTGCATTAATGAAAGGCAGGTTGAGAGTATTTGCGGACAAGAAGCCTGCTTTCCCCGTCCTGGAAGCAAGTTTAAAAATAGCGTCGTTCAATAATTCAAATGTTCTTGCAACATTATTGGACTGCGACGGAAACTCGGGAGCGATGTCCCTGAACCGCTCGAAAAAATCAGAGTCCAATGACGCTATAATTCTCCTGTCCGGAAGCGCAGCAGTCTGGCCCGACGGAACAACTTGAGGAAGAAAGTGCCTGATGAAGTCCACGGCAGCTTTGTGTTGTTCCGAAAGGGATAGCTCCAATTCATCCGTATCCCTTTCACCATCCGGTCGGACCTCCCGATGTTCCCGGTCGTCCGCCCCCGATGCTTCGGCGGAGCGTACCGACCCAGCGCCGTCGGATAATTCTCGATCCGACACCGTCTCTGTCGGCTGCTGGGATGCTGCGATAAGCTGTGCTATCTGCACTAGAATGTCCGACGTCGAGACCTGCGGAGGAGCGGTCTTTCGCTGCTTTGCCGAGGGCAGCCCCGCATCAGATGGCTCCCGCATACTTTTCCTATGCGAACGTCCGGAGTCCATCGGTCTCGAATCCCTGGCTGCCGGATGGTGTGACCTGGTCGCCGAAGAATCCTTGATCGGCGAAGCTGGCAAAATATCGGAGGTCACGCAGCCAAGGTGCGGTCGTGTGCGCCGGCGAGAAGAGGAAGCCTTAACAGTCTCTGCGGACTGCTTATACAACGGAGCGTCCCGAGCGACGGACGTATGCTCCGCTTGCGACACATTTTGTACCACAACATCTGGTCCCAGATGTTGTTGTACGAGAGAGGGGCCTCTCTCGCTCGCGGCCCGGCTGGACCTGGACGAGCTAGGAACCGGACTAAAAGGCTTCCTCCGTTCTCGTTCACTATCCGCCGTCACAGGGTGTGCATCTATTATTTTTATAGTGCTCGCATCACCCAAAATTTCCTCTTGGACCGCATCGGACGAACCCGGCTGCCGAACCATTCGGTGAATGGACGCTACACCGGGCGAGCTAGCGGACGACATTTGTCTAATCTCCATGAGCACTTTTGCCGCTAGCTCTGTATTTATTTGTGACGACGGACGCACACTTGAAGAAGATAACATGGAAACATCACCCTGTTCTGGTTCCTCTGAAATAGAAACTGAGAGAGTAGAGTGACCTTGTGGAGAAAGAGCCGGCATCGCTCTTTCTCCAGAAACAACATATCGTGACACACGTTTCCAATGTTTCTCATCCCAATGTTCACATACAGGACAGGGATTAATGCGAGAACACTGACTACAATTAATGCAATAATCATGAAAGTCAGAGGAAGATTTCTTCCTATTACAATTTGAACAAGTTCCCTTCATTGTGAAAGAACAACAATAAGTCCTAGTTACTCGCAAAAACCCCTGACACAAAGATACATAATAACATGATCCATTAATAAATGAAAAAACAATTGCAAAACAAAATAATTTTGAAAAAATATTTTTTCAGAGAAGCCCAAGTTGCTGAAAAGTAACGTTGAGCCCCGATGGATCCGATGGCAAAGTGTGGTCAAAAATTTTAAAATTATATAAAATAATTAATGAGACACTTTCGGATAATATAAATGTATCTTATAATGAGATAAACTACCTCAAAGGCAAACAGCCCCCCTCAAAAAAGGCTGTTGCCAATGAAAACAAACAGTGTAAACACAGAAGAAAACATGACTCCAGGCACTGAAAAAAACTGGCCCGGAATCAGTCATCAATTACACTCTATCTGATGCAAAACAGAGACTCCCAGGGGAGAATCTGCAGAACATCAGATGGAAGATGCAGAACACAAACGTTATACACCCATGGGTGAAAACGTAACTATGGGGAAAATAACAGAAAACATTCTGTAACCAAGCAACTCTCCCAGGGAATTTTTAGAAATGAAACTTCTCAAAAATATGCCAAAAGCATGGGAGAATTGCAAGGGGGGACTTTAGAAGGTTAGGGGAGAGGAAACACTGAATAAGCAGTGCAACAATTAGCAAGAATGACAACAAGAGGCGTTTGCCTCGAAAATAGGCAACTTAACATAATTTCAACAAAAAATTTTAAGTACAGCCCTGATTATTTTTTGCCACTTCTTTTTTCCTCTCCTCCTTCTATCCTCCTTAGAATCACATTTTCTCCAAGAATTACGTGTCTGGCATCCTTTAAACTGAGATTTACAAGCACAAAGATCAGTGAGATGTTGACTGATGAAGGGCCAAACAGAGAATGATATTTGGCGCCAATTTCGGGACGACTGCGTCACTGCGCATGCGCAGTAGAGTCGTACTATGGAGGTCCTTTAGGACATGATTTCTTTTTGTTTTGGATGCAAATTTTGGGGATTGGGGGGCAAAATTTGTGTTTGGCCCTGGTTTTTGTGGAGTTAGCACCAGCTAAGTCTGGGTCATTGGTACAGTATAAAAATATTGCTGCTTTGGTAAGTATCTGGATAACCTACAAGCCTTATTATCTTCTGGTAACTGCAGGAAATATCTGTTATGTGAAACTGCACACCTGAATCTGTTTTTTTCAAAACCAACTTAAGCTGTAGGGCAAGTGACTCTACAATCATCCCCTTTTCATTTCTACTTTGGGGCGAATTATCCCATGTAATAAGATGATTTGCTGGTAACCATTCAATGGCTGAAAACGACCCATCAAAGTGAGTGAATTTTTTATCCAGCCTTTCAAGTTTAACAAACATGAAACCTCAGGTGACTTCTTAATTCATGTTGCCCTGTTGGCTGGTCTCTGTTTGGGGACACTAATTACCTGTGTGAGTTTGTTGGAATTTAAATGCCCAGTATGTTTCTAAATTTTTCTGTACACACAACAACAATCTTGGTCTATATGTATGTGTTTGACTGATGACTCAGAATTCAGAATGGTTTACTGTTATTTTGGCTTTGGACTACTTCAGCTTGGAGATTTTAGCCTCTGATCAGTGTAAAATATTCACAAGCTGAAAGGACCTGCCCCCACTAAGAATAGGGCCACAGAATCTAGTACTTTACACCACCACTGCCCAACAAAGAATTGGGGAGTATGTCATGTTCTTGCCCACACCCCAAAATTTAAGCTCCTGATCTTTCGGCCCCACAAATTAGATCTTCTGTTTCTCAGGCCATTTTTTGGTAAAATTGCATGTGGGCAGGCAGGTGTTTTTTATTTTTGTTATTAGTCCTTTGCCATCAAAAGTTCATATTCTTGGTTTGTTTTATGTTTTAGGCCTCATAATCTACAGAATAGCACCACAGGTACTCAGCAACAGCTGAGAAATCAAAAGAAAAATGATATCTGATAGCTATTTTTAATCAAAGCTGACATGCCCCCATAATGGTATATAAATATTAAAAAGGTACCCAACTCGCTTTTCGAAAACGATAGCACTCATCTTTATTTTACCCCCCTCAAATTTGATTCACACAACGTATCCAGCAGCACCTGGTGTCAATGAAAAGGGGAAAAAATAAGCTTTACAATGGTGTATTACACGATCGTTGGGTGTTCTTGGGTTATTCATAATAACTGGGAGATGTTGCAGAAATGAGTGAAAAACATTTAGTCGTACAAGATGCAGTTCAGTGGAAAGTGGGTTACGAGTGACAATTCTCCGATTTATTATAAAATCACATTTGAGGGGGGTATAATGAAGTTGAGTGCTATCGTTTTCGAAAAGCAAGTTGGGTGCCTTCTTAATATTTATATACCATTATGGGGGCACGTAAGCATCGATTAAAAATTGCTATCAGATATTATTTTTCTTTCGATTTCTCAGCTTGTGCTGAGTATACGTACCTGTGAATAGCACAGGAGATGGTGTTTTTGGCCCCTTGAGTGCAAAAAGGTTTTGCAATGCTTTACCATTGCAAAGCCTTGTTGCACTCAAGGGACAAATTTATCAATTTTATTAACATGAATAAAATATCAGACATTAACCATTTAATTTTTATTTTTTCAAGTTTACATTGGTTATAAAAAGAGAGCATGCAGCAGCCAAAATGATCATGCGGGAGAGCCTGAGAAACAGATTCTTAACTTTCTTGGTCCTTATAATAAAATCCTATCCGAAGCTCTCATAGAACATGGTGTACTACTCACTACAGCAACTGCTTTCTTTGCTGGTGGCTGCTTTGGAGCATCTTTTCTGATTTTCTTTTCTTCAACATCTGAAATGATAGGTGATACTAGAATATAAATACTATTTTTTATGCTTACATACTTTTGATACTTGTACTGCAATAGAAATATTGACAAATCTTTTAATAAATTTTCATACTTTAAAATCTAATGGCTGAAAAGTTAAAAAATTTATAGTAATTTATATATTTTTTATACTTACCAATGACCCAGACTTAGCTGGTGCTAACTCTAACAAAACCAGGGCCAAACACAAATTTTGCCCCCCAATCCCCAAAATTTGCATCCAAAACAAAAAGAAATCATGTCCTAAAGGACCTCCATACTACGCCCCCACTGCGCATGCGCAGTGTGACGAACGTCCCAAAATTGGCGCCAATTATCATTCTTACTGGCAGTGCCTGGTCAGCGCTATGTACTCAGTGTGGAGGCAAGAGTTCCCAACTCCAGGGAGGGCCATCCCCGTCTGGGTCATTGGTAAGTATAAAAAATATATAAATTACTATAAATTTTTTAACATTTTTATACTGTACCAATGACCCAGACTTAGCTGAATAGTAAACAGGCTGGAGGGCCTAGGACATAGAGAAAAATCCAATAAGCTCAACTATATAGTAAAGAGGTAACCCCTTAAAGAGAAAATGAGTATTAGGCTTTACATGTATCTTTCTTATTTAATATTAAATTAGAAAGATACACTACCCTTAATAATTGAGCACAATAACATTCATGTTCACTATTAACATCCAGTATATCCCTTATACTAATTATTTTTAAAGTAAGCCAATAAATAAAGTAGTCCAGAGAATTGAGACTCTTTATAGTCATTTAAAAGTGTCCGAGTATTGTATATTAAAGCCCGTTTGACACTTGACATATACAAATGCTTCACACCGAGCTACACTTTAAAAATAAGACATGAATGAATTTTAACATTAATATTACACTTTAAAACCATCCCGGAAGCGACTCAGAAATACTGACTTGGAGGAGGCATTCCCTTGCTTTTCACTATAAAGCAGGTGACCTAAGGGAACACCTGCCCCCCCCCCCCCTTCCCCTTGCCCTGGGTCAAATAGCCCAGGGCGAAGAGGGCAGCCGGACGGAGTCACTGCCGGAACAGAAAGCCTGCATAACTATAGTTGCAACTGTTTAGTGGACGACATTCTGAGCAACAGATAACGGACCTAAACAATGCAGGTCTTCAGAAATGGACTCAATATTTCTGAGATAAAAATTTGTAAATGTGGATGGCTGAGACCAATAAGCAGCCTTCATTAAATCTGTAATAGCAACACTATTAGCATAAGCCCAGGAAGTAGAAAGAGCTCTTACTTCATGAGCGGAAATCTTAAGCACAGACTGCTGAGAAGAAGATAAACTCTCATAAGCAGTACGGATAGTTAATTGAATCCATCTAGCAATAGAATGGACCGAAATGTCCTTTCTATTAGGCATCAAAGACAGAAAGAAACGTTTCCGTCCCTTTCTGATGAACTGAGATCTCTGTTTATAGATATGTAATGCTCTAACAGGACAGAGTAAAGGCCTACGCCCGTCTGAAGACGGAAGAGCCTTAATAACAATAGGTTCCGGATATTTATTACGAGCCTGATTCTTAGCTAAAAAACCCACATTAGTAGTGAAAGTGATAGTGTTCCCGCCACTACGATAGTGAGAATCATCCACCGACAGTGCATGAAGCTCACTGACTCTTCTAGCAGAAGAGAAAGCTAAGAGAAAAGCTGTCTTGTAAGATAAGAATTT
This sequence comes from Pictodentalium vernedei, assembly GCA_031216915.1. Classification (NCBI taxonomy): domain Eukaryota; kingdom Metazoa; phylum Mollusca; class Scaphopoda; order Dentaliida; family Dentaliidae; genus Pictodentalium; species Pictodentalium vernedei. Next base: position 60,620 of record JAUFNR010000163.1, on the reverse strand, counting down.
GAAATCTACTGTCCCAAGAGGTTCAAATGGCTTTTCCTTCAATTTAAGAAGAACCCAAGCTAAATTCCATTTAGGAATTAGTCTAAGAGTTCTGGGTCTATTTATCGAAAAGTTTCTAACCAACTTAGATAAAGAGACATTAGATCCAATTTGTAAACTATCATGATGTGCATAGGTATCAGATAACATAGACCTATAACCCTTTATAGTAACAGGCTGCAGTTTGATTTCGTCAAACAAGTATACTAGAAAGTTTGCAATGTCTGGTATAGAGGGATCGAATATATCTACAGAATGATCCCTACACCAACGACGAAAAACCTTCCACTTAGCCGCATAGTTTAGCGAAGAGGAGGTCCTCCTACAGTTAGAAATCGCGTCCACTGCTCGTCCTGTAAAGTGCTTGCCATGCAAGAAGGACCGCACAACGGAAAAACGTGAAGGTTGAGACCTTGCGGGTTGTGATGGAGTTGGCGCGGTTTCCCCTGCGAAAGAAGATCCTCCCGTGGAGGAAGCTTTCACGGTAGATCCCACAACAGACACCTGAGTAGATTTATCCACGGTCTCTGTGGCGACAGAGATGCTACCAACAGAATCTTGCATTGAGATTGTTTTATCTTTAGCAATACTTGTTGAATTAACGGCGCTGGAGGATACGCATATCCTATCATTCCGCCCCCAGGGATCGAGAGAGCGTCTACTGCAAATGCTCTTGGATCCGGACACGGAGACACATACGTCTACAACTGATTGTTGAGATGTGTCGCAAATAAGTCTATCATTGGCCGTTCCCATTGGTAGCAAATCTGATTGAATACTTGTTTGTTGAGAGTCCATTCCGACGGCAACAAGCGACCCTTTCGTGAAAGGGAGTCTGCTAGCACATTCAGACGACCCGGTATGTGACGGACCGAAAGAAGAACGTGATGTTCTAGCGCAAACAGAAGGATTCTTTCCGTTAGATTGAACAACGGAACTGAATGAGTGCCTCCCTGATTCCGTATATACGCCACTACTGTCGTATTGTCGGATAGGATTTGGACATGAGCATTGTGAATAATGTCCATCCAGTGACGTAAAGCAAGCCAAATTGACATCATTTCCTTGATGTTTATGTGCTTGCACAGGAATTGCGGATCCCAAAGACCCTGGCATCTCGAATCCGTTGGGATTAATGATGCACCCCAACCTGTTTGACTGGCATCCGTCATAATGGTAAAACTCGGATCCGGCAACTGCAGCGGAACTCCCTGAGTTAACCACTGAATGTTTGCCCAAGTCTGAATCTCTTGTTTCACTTGATCTGACAAGAGAACGTCTACGTCAAGCGAATGAATTTTCACACTCCAATTCTGAGTCAAGAAAATTTGAAGAGGACGTGTGCATAACCGCCCCATCGGAATGAGATCCGCAGCGGCTCCGCACAGACCTATCAGTCTCATAAATTCTCTCGCTGTGACTTTGTCTGCGTGCAGACAATAGCGAGCGTAACAACTGACTAATTTCGCTCTGGTTAACGGCAGACGAACGAGATTGTTGTGCGTCTCGAAGCTCATTCCCAGATGAGTGAATGACTTGGACGGCACCAGATCCGACTTCTCCTTGTTTACTATAAAACCGAGACGTCGGAGCAATAGAAGAAGATTCTGAACATCGTTCTGAAGCGTTAACGTACCTCTGAAGAATGTCGTCCAGGTAGGCCGACGTTACCGCAGACGAATGAGCTCGGAAATAGATCATTACCGAGTTCATTACCCGAGTGAAAGCCCAGGGTGCTAGATTCAATCCGAAGCACATCGCCCGGAATTGATACACCACTCCTAGGACTGCGAAGCGTAGATACTTTCGGAATGTCGGATGTACCATGACGTGAAAGTACGCATCTTTGAGATCTATGCTTGTTGCATAATCGTTCACCCGAATACTCACTCTGACCGACCGAATCGTCTCCATATAAAATTTCGGAGCGACGATCAGCTTGTTTATCCAGCTCAAATCTATGACTGGACGGAACGAGCCGTCTGGTTTCGGAACCAGAAACAGATGGCTGTAGAATCCCGGAGTTTCCTGGTTTTCTACGACCTCTACCGCGTTCTTCATTAAAAGAGACTGCACCTCTGATAACAGAGTGTCTCTTTTCTGCGGATTTGACGGAAGTTGAGTCCACTTTGGACTTCGAGTTAATGGAGGCTTTCATTTGAAGGATATCTTTAGACCTTCCGAAGTCACTCCTCTCACCCAAGGGTCGTCCGTAATCGACGCCCATTCTTGTGAAAAGCTCGACAACCTTCCGCCAACCGGTACACGATAGAGGATTAAGCCATCACCTCCTGGACCTGCGAGGCCTGCGGTAGGAGAAACCACATCCTCCACGACCCGCACCTCACCCCGTCGACCTCGGGGCGTCCGACCGATTGTCCCAGCCCGAAGGACGTCCCGAACGAGAGTCGCTACCCTGACGGTCTCTCGAATAAGACCAAGAGGACGCACCGGAACCTCTATAGGAACCTCGCTTGGGCGCATTAGACCCAGAAGTGCCTGTCTTATTCTTGTCTGCTGTATCCGGCTTCTTAGAGGCAGATTTGAACAACAGAGAATCCGAAGCTTTCTTTGTAATTTTATCATAAATAGCAGAAAGCTTGCCGTCAAAGAGAAGTTCTCCGGAGACCGAAGCGACTCTAAGAGAGTTCTTCACCTTAGAATCCACAAGTGTGGATGTAGCTAGGGCTGCGTCACGTCTAACTAACTCCAGATTTGCCACTGAAAGGGCGGAGTTACACGTGGAATAAGCTACTGCCCTTGAAAGAAGTCTTAAAGAGGATTGTATATCCTGAAACTCTTTCCCTTGAAGGCGCAGTGATAACGCCTTAGTACGGTGATCTGCGTAAGATAAGGCATCTAAATTGGCTCTGTTAGACGCAATAGCTGTTTCCAACACCACGGTTGGAATAGAAGCCGACGACGGTAATGATAGCTCTAAGTCTTCCGCCTCGTCGTCCATACGCAGAGGAACTCTCGGGATACCCTGTCCTGCCGTATCGAATTTATTCCTTGCATTAATGAAAGGCAGGTTGAGAGTATTAGCGGACAAGAAACCTGCTTTCCCCGTCTTGGAAGCAAGTTTAAATATAGCGTCGTTCAATAATTCAAATGTTCTTGCAACATGATTGGACTGCGACGGAAACTCGGGAGCGATGTCCCTGAACCGCTCAAAAAATTCAGAGTCCAATGACGCTATAATCCTCTTGTCCGGAACCGCAGCAGTCTGGCCCGACGGAACAACCTGAGGGAGAAAGTGCCGGATGAAGTCCACGGCAGCTTTATGTTGTTCCGAAAGGGATAGCTCCAAATCATCCGTATTCCTTTCACCATCCGGTCGGACCTCATGATGTTCCTGGTCGTCCGCCCCCGATGCTTCGGCGGAGCGTACCGACCCAGCGCCGTCGGATAATTCTCGATCCGACACCGTTTCTGTCGGCTGCTGGGATGCTGCGATAAGCTGTGCTATCTGCACAAGAATGTCCGGCGTCGAGACCTGCGGAGGCGCAGTCTTTCGCTGCTTCGCCGAGGGCAGCTCCGCATCAGATGGCTCCCGCATACTTTTTCTATGCGAACGTCCGGAGTCCATCGGTCTCGAATCCCTGGCTGCCGGATGGTGTGACCTGGTCGCCGAAGAATCCTTGATCGGCGAAGCTGGTAATATATCGGCGGTCACGCAGCCAAGATGCGGTCGTGTGTGCTGACGAGAAGAAGAAGCCTTAGCAGTCTCCGTGGACTGCCTATATAACAGAGCGTCCCGAGCGACGGACGTATGCTCCGCTTGCGACACATTTTGTACCACAACATCTGGTCCCAGATGTTGTTGTACGAGAGAGGGGCCTCTCTCGCTCGCGGCCCGGCTGGACCTGGACGAGCTAGGAACCGGACTCAAAGGCTTCCTCCGTTCTCGCTTACTATCCGCCGTCACTGGGTGTGCGCCTAGTATGTTTATAGTGCTCGCATCACCCAAAATTTCCTCCTGGACCACATCGGACGAACCCGGCTGCCGAACCATTCGGTGAATGGACGCTACACCGGGCGAGCTAGCGGACGACATTTGTCTAATCTCCATGAGCACTTTTGCCGCTAGCTCTGAATTCATTTGTGACGACGGACGCACACTTGTAGAAGATAACATGGAAACATCACCCTGTTCTTGTTCCTCTGAAATAGAAACTGAGAGAGTAGAGTGACCTTGCGGAGAAAGAGCCGGCATAGCCCTTTCTCCAGAAACAACATACCGTGACACACGTTTCCAATGTTATTCATCCCAATATTGACAAATAGGACAGGGATTAGTGCGAGAACACTGACTACAATTAATACAATGATCATGAAAGTCAGAGGAAGATTTCTTCCCATTACAATTTGAACAAACTCCTTTCATTGTGAAAAGTCAACAACAAGTCCTAGTTACTCGCAAAAACCCCTGACACAAAGATACATAATAACATGATCCATTAATAAATGAAAAAACAATTGCAAATCAAAATAATTTTGAAAAAATATTTTTTCAGCGAAGCCCAAGTTGCTGAAAAGTAACGTTGAGCCCCGATGGATCCGATGGCAAAGTGTGGTCAAAAATTTTAAATTTATATTAAATAATTAATGAGACACTTACGGATAATATAAATGTATCTTATAGTGAGATAAACTACAGCAAAGGCAAACAGCCCCCCTCAAAAAAGGCTGTTGCCAATGTAAACAAACAGTGTAAAACACCAGAAAACATGACTCCAGGCACTGAAAAAACTGGCCCGGAATCAGTCATCAAAATTACACTCTATCTGATGCAAAACAGAGACTCCCAGGGGAGAATCTGCAGAACATCAGATGGAAGATGCAGAACACAACGTTTATACACCCATGGGTGAAAACGTAACTATGGGGAAAATAACAGAAAACATTCTGTATCCAAGCAACTCTCCCAGGAAAATTTTAGAAATGAACTTTCTCAAAAATATGCCAAAAGCATGGGAGAATTGCAAGGGGGGACTTTAGAAGGCTAGGGGAGAGGAAACACTGAATAAGCAGTGCAACATTTAGCAAGAATGACAACAAGAGGGCCATGCCTCGAAAATAGGCAACTTAACATAATTTCATCAAAAAATTTTAAGTACAGCCCTGATTATTTTTTTTGTCACTTCTTTTTCCTCTCCTCCTTCTATCCTCCTTAGAATCACCATTTCTCCAAAAATTACGTGTCTGGCATCCTTTAAACTGAGATTTACAAGCACAAAGATCAGTGAGATGTTGACTGATGAAGGGCCAAACAGAGAATGATAATTGGCACCAATTTCGGGACGTTCGTCACACTGCGCATGCGCAGTGGGGGCGTAGTATGGAGGTCCTTTAGGACATGATTTCTTTTTGTTTTGGATGCAAATTTTGGGGATTGGGGGGCAAAATTTGTGTTTGGCCCTGGTTTTGTTAGAGTTAGCACCAGCTAAGTCTGGGTCATTGGTACAGTATAAAAATATCAATCTGAATGGATTTGAGATATTTTTTATCTCACAATGTGTAATTTAAAGAAATAAATTACTTCGATAACAGAGTCCATTAACTCAACTCTACTTCTAATATCAACTCACTTACAATGTTAAGAACATATGTTTTCCTACAAGTAGTACAAAATAGTCCTGTTTTATTACAGTGGAGCCCACTTAATTGGATATCTCTTAATTGTATATCCCTGTTGAATATAATTTTCAAACTCAAAACCATTTATCATACCTTCAGTACAAATTTGATCTGTTAATTGCACATGGGTTGTAGAGTAAACTCCTGTTAATTGTATATAAATCTTTGTAATATGTCGAAAAAATTACTGTGACACGCACCAAATTCCCCTTATTTATCAACCTTTTTGGCCTCACTACACCCAATACAGACATTTATTCTATTATATCTTGTTTGACAGAGCTCTGTCAAACAAGATATAATAGAATAAATCCTCAGTTTACCTCCAGAACACAGGAAACTAACCAAATCCCTGTTAATTGTATACTTCTGTTAAATGAATAATTTTCACTGGCAAAATGGATATTCAGTTAAGAGGATTCTACTGTATTATCAAATGCCTACCATACTCCCTGGGTGATAAAAGGTATTTTTTTAAAAGTTGACACAACCAGAAAACTGGAGAGCACTATTTTTGTTTAGGGAGATCTTTGTTACGGTCACCCAAACTTTCAATTTCCAAAGGTTGGATTATCACTTTCCCAATGCTGATTTGGAAAGCTCTATGAGCATTATCTGATATCCGCAGTGAACAAGATATAAAAGAAAAATTGTAGGTACCCTACAACTTATTTGAAGAGGGAAGGGGCAGGGTGGCATTGCGGTGACCAGTTCTCGTCAGATCACCGAAGTTAAGCAACGTTGAGCACGGTTAGTCCTTGGATGGGTGACCGTCTGAGCGATCAATTTGGACTCCTGCGTTGTGTCCTTGGGCAAAGCACTTAACCCTGAATGTCCACATGGGGGCAGGGGGCACGATGACGCCATGTACTAAGGCGTACTGCACGTCGATGGTAACATGTCTTCAACCAATCCAACCCTGCCTGTTCTGCAGTGTGGAGTTGCGATGTTGGGGAACTGGCAGCTGCTCGTCCTTGCTCGGTTGTTCTCTCTGGGTGCTCCGTATTCCTCCACCCTTAAAACTGTCACCAACACAATGTGACCTTGGCTGTTAATGTGTCATTAAACATTAATAAATAAATAAATAGAAGAGGGAAAGTTACACCCTGTTAATTGAACAGACATGTTGCCAGTGACAATTATTCAAGTAACAGAATTCAGTTGAAAAGAATTCCAGCATTTTTCTTTATTCTAGTGATAAACAAAGCATTTATTCTATTACATCTGCTTTGACAGAGCTCATAGAGCGCTGTCAAACAGGATATAAAAGAGCAAATGTTTATATTGAAAGAACCGAGCTAAAGATGTCTACGAACATGGGGAACTCGTGTTGGTGGTTATCCAAGAATTTGTACAGGAGATCACAAGATTTTTTATTCAATTAACACAAATTTACTTGTAACCCATATGTAGTTAACCAGTTAACCCTTTACCCAACGCAGACGATATCAAAATTTATTATTTTAAATATAATTTTTTTAAATTTTTCAAAAAATTTCAACAAAACCATATCATGTGACCCCTCATTGGAATGAGCTCAATGAGCTCGTTCCAATGAGGGGTCACATGATATGGTTTTGTTGAAATATTTTGAAAAATTTAATTTTTTCAACTGCTCTATTTGCATATTCTGCGGTCGGATGCAGGCGATTCATTAGGTAAAGGGATAAATCTGTATTGAAGGTATGGTGAAGGGTTTGGATTTTTTTAGTGATGAACCGATTATCAAAACTTGCTATCAACCGATTACCGGTTATTTCTCTGCCGATTATGCCGATTTTGATGCCGATTCTGAAGTAGAACACTGAAGAAAATCTGTTGATGCCTGTTATACTACAGAAATTTTGTTGATAAGTCATCAATTATGAAAACTTAATACCACATAAGTTCTCAGAGTATGCATATTTAGTGCTCGGCAATATTAGCCAAAATAATATTTGCATTTTGGTTGTGATGTGGGGAAAAGATCGTTATTAACGATACAATCACACGATATTGTTCTCGTGAAGATTGTTTTATTGTGATAAATAGTGTTAATATGGTTTTGTGTAAGGATACAATACACTTGGCTGTATTAACCAGGAATATACTGAGCACACATACTTTGTGTCTTAAATGAATAATAATTTTGATGTTAAAGTGTGTTGTGAAGTCGTATGACACATGGTTTACACGTTTTTCAGAACGTATTATTCACTGTTCTTTTTTCAACGTGTTACCTCCCTTTATGTGTTTCTCTAATGTTTACATGAACTCTACAATCTTCGGGAAATAGTGGCGATCTCGTATCAATTGCAGTTGGCAAATTCCGTAATATCTCTGCTCTGCAATTCCCCAAATTTTCTGCTATGCACTACACATGTTTTTTTAATGGGGAAACTTTATTGAAATGGCCAGATATCAAAGGGATTTTTAATAGTCAGTGTTAAATATAGAATAACCAGAAACTGCTGGTATTCAACTGCCGGTTGTCATAATCGGCCGATGCCCCATAACTGGCCGGTTCCGATTGCCGATTCTGATTATCGGTTCATCACTAGATTTTTCAAGTTATATACAATTAACAGGTTATTTCCATCGAGAAATATCCAATTATGTGGGTTCCACTATACTAAATGAAAGACACAGAAGAGGTTGATAAAATTGAAAACAAACCTTTCTCTGTAATTTCTTCAACACTGTCATCATCATCTTCCCTGTAATACAAAAAAAAACACTTAAAGAAGATGATTAATTTTTTTTTATTTTTTGTCTTTTAGCAAATTTTAGACTAAAAAAATGGAATTATGTTTCTGATGTTTAAAAAACATTAAAATCTTACACTGTGAATCATTCTAATGTTCCTTTTTATACCTGCTTCTTGATGCATCTGAAAATCAATCAATATTTATTTACAGTGTTTAAGGTCACTTTCAGCATTTATCAGCTGTATCCTGGTAGCAAAAGTATGAAGCCAGGTTTAGACAATCATTTACACAAATGCAACCCAATTATGAGGACATCTACTTCCAAGAATTGGTTAGTAATGGTTACCAGGTCCTATATTACACAAAAAGGTGTGTTCTCAGACATTTTTGCTCTGACAAACAGACGAGAGAGAAAGGCATTTTTTTTTCTTCTCAATCCTATGAATTTAATATCATAAGTTATTTCTTATATTCCTAAGTCTTTTCACCTGTTGTACACTCATATGATTCTTTGAAAGTGACCATATCAGAAGAATGTGAAGTTGCCCATTCTAACAAGATCAAGTTAGGTCTATTAACCCTTTACCCAGGGACCAGCCTAGGGGGGAATTTTAGGGAGACTTCAAGTCTCCCTCCAGAAAAAATAGGGAGACTGCAGAGTCATGTAGGGAGACTTCATAGGCAAGTGGGGAAAATTAAGAATATTCATGTACCACCCCCGCCGCCCCTTCATATTTTCAATTTATGGTCCTCCATTAACGTACAAATAATCCAGGTCCAGTTGTCTATGATGCATCTGTGCCAGGTTAAAAAATCACAATGTAATTATTGACTGAAAATCCCCCACTGCTACCTTCTCCTTCATGACCCCTCACCTCTTCTTCGTGCCAATCCCCCATCACCCTCCTGTGGTTGCCTTTCAACAAAGTCTACTAAGCTAATAATTTCCTAAGTCTGAAAGTGTGAACAGGACCAGATGTAAGAAGGTTGCTTGGGAGGTACCTTGCTAATTAATAAACAAAATACATTCTGGGGTCGAGTATTTTGTAAAAGAAATGTCATTCCGCATCATTTTTATGACATTCCGGTGTCATTCCGCGTCATTTCATGTCATTCCGATGTTTAGGAGGACCCTTTTTCAAGATCGTCCACATGCACACTTGTGTCCTGTACAAAGCTTTTCTTGACATCACAAAAGCTTTTTTTCATGTGTTTCAATTCCATTCGTGTTTTTCTGGGAATAGACAGCCCAACAGTTAACAGTCGTCAGCAAATCGAAATGAAAATACTGTGTTATAAAATACGTCCGTTGTGTATACATTTTCGGCATCCTAAGCGACGTAACCTACTTTCAAACTGGGTTGTTTCGTTGAGTCGCGTAAGTCACCTATTTTCGTTTCGACACTTGAAGCTCCGACTGGAACGCAACAAAATAGAAATAAAAAAATCCGCCAAAAGCGACAATGGACAATTGCTTGTCGTGTGATTTCAAATAAATGGACGTTTATTTGACGAATTAAAATGCCCATTTATCACACTCGAGCACATTCGATTTTTGAAAATACTCGTTTTCATGTAAACCTCGCATCACTCAGTTCAGCCTTTTCTCATTTTGGCCAATTTTTAGAGGGCGACTTGTAATCGCCCCGACTATTTTTCTAGGCGACTTTGGGCTTAGAAGGGCGACTTAATCGCCCTAGTCGCCCTCACGGCTGGTCCCTGCCTTTACCCAATGCAGACGATATCAAAATTTATTATTTTAAATATCATTTTTTTCTAATTTTCAAAACATTTCAACAAAACCATATCATGTGACCCCTCATTGGAATGAGCTCGTTCCAAAGAGGGGTCACTTGATATGGTTTTGTTGAAATTTTTTTTTAAAATATTTTTTCAGCTGCTGAATTTGCATATTACACGGACAGATGCGGCCAATTCGTTGGGTAAAGGGTTAACAAAAATTTCTTTTTTCTCAGGCAATTTCGTGATGAGGGAGGGAGGCTTTTTATTTTTTCTAATTTTTGTTAATCCACAAACAATCTTGAAAATAGTTGCAATTAGAAATTTAACTTCTTTCACTATTATCTGGAAAAAACTTTTTTTTCTTCAGTAGTCAGTGAAAACTTCCTGTAGAGCTGTTGCAAATTTAACCAACTATATCTTGTTTGATAGAGCTACGAAAACTCTAAAACAAGAGTGTTGGTCAAATTTTTATCCTACAAGTGTAAAACAGTGAAGAGATATCCAGGTAATAAAAATGGAATGACGAGGCAGCTTTTCAGTGATGAGGGAGGTGCCTGAGAACCCAGAATTGTTTTTTTAATGGCCTTACCAGTAATTTATTCAATTATTAATATATTTATTACTTTCGACGGCAAGGGTCACCTTCTTTCGAACAGTTTTACAGGTGGAGGAAGCTGGAGTACTCAGAGAGAACAACCAAGCAGCAAGGAGCAACTGTCAGACTCCCCAACACACTAACTCTGCACAAGCAGGATTAGTGTTGGCTGAAGGCAAGTGCACCATTGACATGCAGGACATCTATAAGGGTTTATCATTCGGTGAGAATCCAGAATTTGATTCTCGACAAGATTCTAGCAAACTGTTTGTTAGTGTTCGATATCCTCTTGTATTGTATAGGAGGATTCAAATTTAGATTCTCACAAAATTAAATGGAATTTATGCACTGTCAGTACACAGCACCAACACATCCCCAACAAGGGTAATCTGGATTAACTCTTAGAAGCCGGGAGTTGAGTTTTCTTGCCTGTGATGTAATACTGCAGGTAATCTGGCTGTGACGGTCCGGCTATCTTTGGGCTGGGGGAGAATTAAACACTGAGCAGGAGATTCTATTCATGAGTCGTCTGCCTACTCAGGCAGACGACACTTGACTAGAAGCACCTGCTTTACTGTAAGGTTTAAGCAGTGTGTCATGTTCAATAAATTCATTCTGATTCCCCGGCTTCTAAGAGTTAAGTGCCTTCCCCAAGGACACAACACAGTTATCGCTTAACAGGATTTAACTGTGAACCTTTTGGTTTGAAGTCCAATGCCCGAACCACTGAGCCACTATGCTCACTTTCAGATAACTTGTTTATCGCACATTTCCATTTACTGGGGGGATGGGAGTGCGGTGGCTCAGTAGGTAGAGGCACAGGCTGCAAGCCGAGAGGTCCTCGGTTGGAATCCCACCTGCGGCAACTGCATTGTGTCCTTTGGGCAAGACACTTCATCTCCATTGCCAGCATGGGGGCATGGTGGTGTTGTGTACTAAGGTGTACTGCTCGTCGATGGTGCACTTGTCTTCAACCAATGCTAACCCTGCTTGTGTGGAGTTACTATGTTGGGGAGCTTACAGTTGCTCGCCATTGCTCGGTGGTTCTGTCCGGGTACTCCGGCTTCCTCCACCCGTAAAACTGTCATGGTCAGATTAGCCATTGTGCATAAATATGTGACCTTAAACACCAATAAATAAATAAATAATACTGGGGGGATTCCCATAGGAAGGAGAGTATTAACCAAAAATAGTATTCATATATCATTAACTTCGCGGTAACCGTTTCTCATCAGATCACCAAAGTTAAGCAACGTCGAGCGCGGTTAGTAGTTGGATGGGCGACTATTTCAGTAACTGATTCGCACTCCCACGTTGTGTCTTTGGGCAAGGCACTTAACCCTGATTGCCTACATGGGGGCACGATGACTCTCTGTACTAAGGCGTACTGCACATAGACAGTGTGCATGTCTTCAACCAATCTAACCCTGCCTGTGCAGTGGTGCAGAGTTCAGAGTTACGATGTTGGAGAGCTGACAGCTGCTCGTCGTTGATTGGTGGTTATCTTTGGGTACTGCGGCTTCCTCCACCCGTAAAACTGTCACAGACATGATATGACCCTGGCTGTTAATGTGTTGTTAAACCCTAATAAATAAATAATATCATTAACTCTTTCAACACGAGAGCCCGCTTTTTCGGTCCAGGAACACGATACGTCATAACTTCATTAAGTAGGATGGCTACTAAGTGAACGTGTGTGGTAAAACAATTAATATTTTCAACGTGCAGCCTGAAGGCTGCACGTTGAAATATTAATTGTTCTACCCCCAAATAATAGATACGGACTCTTCCAATTTCTGCCATTTAACTGGCATGGAAGATACCACCTGTGTTGAAAGGGTTAACTTCACTGTAACTGTATTGTGCACTATTTTGAAGTAATATCATGCTTAGTAAGTGCACTTTTGTCCACATCAAACCGCAACATTAGCGTAACTCAATTCCTGTACAAAAACATAGTGCCCAACTCTGTACAATTCTATACTAGTAAATAGAGAAAAATAACATTACTCTTAAACTCTACTGCGATACATGTACATGTGAGGATGTAAATAGATATCTAAATTTTATAGTAAATTTCCTTTCTTATTATACCTACCACAATTGTTTACTACAGGCTTGCACTACAGTGGAAGTCCCTAACTCGGATAAAATACTCTCTATTTTTGTCTTTCCCAAGCAAGTTGGGAAAGAAAAGTGGTGCAAAAGCACCAATAAAAATAAGCCAAAACTGGGTCGAGTGCAACCGGCGCAGACCCAGTACGGGACGCTCTCTCCCAAGTATAACTCCACGACTTCCGTTGCCAATGCGCATATACCGTCTCTAAAGACTCATTCTTTTTTGAATCCGTAAACGTTAGAGTTATGTGATCAGCGGGGAGGAAAGATTGTTTACCCGTAAAGAAGACGGGAGGGCCTCCATGTAAACAATTGTGGTAGGTATAATAAGAAAGGAAATTTACTATAAAATTTAGATTTCTTATCAACCTACTCACAATTGTTTACTACAGGCTGAATAGACAAAAGGCTGGAGGGAATCGCATAACCAACCCCCACATAACCCTAGTGCACCGGAACCGTGAAGTAGATGGAAGAGGTCCCGAGGCTTATCAACCATAATGTCGCAATCATTGGTAAAGGACATTGAAAAGAGACATATGAGCCTGTGTGACACACAGACAGAAAAAGGGCAGTAACAGCACAAGGCTGAAACTGACCTTCAAGAAGCCTAATGGCGATGGCAGACAACAGCCTGAGCAGAAGAAAGAGGACCCAGGGCAAAAAGGTCCTCCGACTGCTCCTGCAACTGGCGTAAATAAAAGGTGGAGAAAGTAGAAGCATTTCTCCAGTAGGCTGCCTGCATAACATCCGACAACTTGACGGAGTTAGAATAAGCCCAAGAGGTAGACAGTGCCCGCACCTCGTGGGCAGAAATACGATTGGTAATACAATCGCCAGCTGCTAAACGACTATAAGCCGTACGAATAGCAAGACAAATGCATCGAGAAATGGATTGAGGAGAGATCTTCTGTCGACCCGGAATGAGAGACAGAAAAAAAACGTTTTCTGCCTTTCCGTATGAAGCGTGTCCGATCAAGATAAATGCGAATAGCACGGACCGGACAGAGCAAAGGGCGAGTACCCTCAACAGAGGGAAGAGCCCTGATACAGATAGGAGGAGGAGTAGTATCTGGTAACTGATTCTTAGCCAAAAAGGAGCAATCAGTGGTAAAAGTAACACTGTTGGGAGAGCTCCTAAAAAAGGCCGGGTCAACCGAGAGGGCGTGAAGCTCACTAACCCGTCTGGCCGAAGCAAATGCCATCAGAAAAGCCGTCTTATATGTGAGAAAATGCATATCCACCTGGGATAAAGGTTCGAACGGCGCCCCCCCCCCCCCCCCCCCCCCCCCCCCCCCCCAGCAAAGCAGCACCCACGAAAGATTCCATTGTGGAGTAAGCTGCAAAGTCCGAGAGAGACGGGAGACGTGCCGGAACCGCCGCCATCAGCGAGCAGAGCTGATTGATCCACACCCGCTGAGGCGACAGGGGAGCGATCAGAATGATTCGACAACTGCAGGTTCGAATTTTGGCGAGAACCTGAGGAAGAATCGGAACCGGCGGGAAGGCGTAGCCGACTAGACCGTTCCAATCGAGTGACAGAGTGTCCACGGCAAAAGCCAGAGGATCTGGACACGGGGACACGAAAGTGTCCACCTGATGGTTCCAACGAGTCGCAAAGTGGTCGATGTGGGGACGTCCCCAGAGATCGCAAAGCGACTGGAACACTGCCCTGTGAAGCATCCACTCGGTGGAAATAACCCTGCCCTGTCGGGACAGGGAGTCGGCTAGGACGTTCAGACGACCGGGAATGTGACGAACAACCACTCCGGCGTGAACATCCTGAGCGAGCAGTAAAAGATCCCGAGCTAGCTCGTACATCGGAAGCGAGTGCGTGCCGCCCTGGTTCCGAATGTAAGCAACCACTGTCGAATTGTCGGATAGTAGAAGGACCTGGCGATTCGACAGGTGAGGGATCCACTGCCTGAAACTCAGAAGAAGAGCAAGAAGCTCCTTCTGGTTGATGTGTAGAGCTGCTTGATCCTGGTCCCACATCCCGTGTAGGGAAAGACCGAAAGGATCCAACGTCGTACCCCATCCGAGATCGCTGGCATCTGCCGTCAGAACGCGATCGGACGTGGGTAAGTCCAGCGGAACACCCTGCGTAATCCACTGAACATCTGTCCAGGGAAGAAGGTGAGGATACAGAGAGTCCGGAAACAGAAGCACCTGATCCAGAGAATCTACATTCGGTCTCCAACGACTGAGCAGAAAGTGTTGGAGAGGTCTGACACGCAGCCGACCTAGAGGAATGAGATCCGTCACCGAACCGCAGAGACCGATCAGCCGGAGAAAACTCCGAGCGGTCGCGGACCTGGACTGGGACAGAGTCAGAGCAAAAGCTGAGAGAATCACAGCCTTGGCCTGGGGAACAGCCACCAAATTGAATTTGGTTTGGAAAGACATCCCCAGATGACAAAACGACTGAGAAGGGACCAGGTCCGACTTCTCCTCGTTGACTCTGAATCCTAGCGACGTGAGCAAGCTCAACAGAGTGGCGACATCCGATTCCAGTAAGGCAGCATTGGAATGCCTCTGGAGGATATCGTCCAGATATGCCGAAGTAGTCACCCTGGACTGTGTGCGATGGAACGCTATCACATGCGACATCAGTCTGGTGAACGCCCAAGGAGCCAGGTTGAGGCCGAAAGGCATGGCCTTGAACTGGTAAACTCGCCCCAGAAAAGCGAACCTGAGATACTTCCGTGACGCCCGATGCATCGGAACGTGGAAGTAAGCGTCTCGCAGGTCGATGCTGGCTGCGAAATCTCCCTGGTGAATGGATTGGCGGACTGACCTGAAAGTCTCCATGCTGAACTTGGGAGCAATGATAGACTGGTTCAGGATACTCAGATCGATAACCGGTCGGAGTCGGCCGTCCTTCTTCGGCACCAAGAACAGGCGGGAATAGAAACCCACTGACTGAACGTTCTTGACGACCTCGATCGCCCCCTTTGCCAGGAGATTGGCAATCTCCGTGGACAAAAGTTCCCGATGTAAAACGTCTGAAGGAACTGTGGTTGGAAGAGGCACCCTTGACAGAGTGGGGTGCCATCGGAAGGATATGCGCAGCCCGGACCGAACAACATCTAACACCCATGGATCGGATGTGATGGTGGTCCAATGGTCTGCGAACTCTGCTATCCTTCCTCCAACCTGGGACGAGTCGAGGTGAGGACCTTCATTTCGAGCCCCGACGAGGCCCACGAGAGGAGAAACCACCTCCTCTGCTAAATGAAGAATCCTGAGACTTCCCTCGATTCTGCCGACCCCTACCTTTACCCCGTGAGTAAGAAGTAGAGGCGGCGGCAGAAGGACCAGCCTTTTGCTTCACAGAGGAAGCAGAAGGGTACTTGTTAGGCTTGGAACGGCCCTTGCCTCCCCGAGAAGGCTGATCAAGCTGACGAAACAGCAGCTGATCTTTGGAATGACGTAGGACGTCATCCCGGACCGTCGACACGGAACCATGGAAAAGTTGCGGACCTGCCAAAGAAGCAGATCGAAGAGTAGCACGCTGCTCCTCGGGAAGGGATCGTCCTGTGTCCAGCACAGCGTCCCTTCGAACTAATTCCAAATTGGCCGTGTTACAGGCATGCGTGTGAGTAAGGCGCATAAGCGCCTTGGACAGCACACGCAAAGGAGCCTGTACCTCGTCAAACTTATCTGGAGGCAGATAAGCAGCCAAAGCTGAGACGACGTGATCTGAGAGAGAAAGCATGCCAAACATCTCTCTAGATAAGCCCAATGTGGACTCCAGAGTCGTCATTGGAATGACGGCAGACTTGGGCTTGGAAAGCCCGAGGGAAGTGGAGTCCTGATCCAGAACCGTCAAAGTCTGGCAGACTGACGGATTGGCGGAATCGTAGGAACGATAACGCACAGGAGGCAAAAAGGTGTCAACCCTGGTGAAGAACGAAGTCTTCAAAGCCTTGGAATTCAGCTTGGCATCCAATGCTGAAAAAGCCTCAACCACCTGTACCGACTGGCACGGTCGAAGGCGCCCAGAAGCAGGTTGCTCCATAGGCTGTTGGTGCGCGACCGATGATCGCGGCCAGGCTGACACTGTCGGCTGGTTAGCAGGTTTGAGCTCAGGCAGAAACCCAAACACAAAGTCAAGAGCCGCCCCCAAGTCCGAAGACTGCTGGCCCTCGACCTCAAGCATGTTGGACTCCTCCCCAGAGTCGGAAGACACATAGCCCATCGTGGGCAAACCAGCCGACGCCTCCCATGGTGTCGGGACACCAGAGGAATCGGAAACCGGCCTGTTTCCAATCCCGGGAGGCGGCGCCAAAGGAGGCGCCTGGAAACCACCCATAGCCTCGCTGGAAGCAACAGGAAGGCTCTTAGAAAGAACCTGAGAGAGTAAGGAGAGGGCCTCCCTAAGCTCACTGCCTGTACCGACTGGTTCGACAGGGGAGCAAACCGGCAAAGTGGCTTCACCTCTGACCCTCTTAACCAGCGAAGGGTCACGATCCTCCAAAACACCCGACGCGGGACGACGGGCGGCAGCCGAAACATCTGAAGGCAGACGTGTATAGGGGTACGATGCACCCCGAGGATCAATATTGCGAGAACTCATGAGAGTCACCGTGGACCTCTGCGGGGCAGAAGGTCCAGGCTGCACAAAAGGCGTTGGTCCCCCAAAACTGGTCGTGTGACCAGAGTGAGTAGACGGAAACGCCATGGAGTTCATAGTGTTTCCATTACGAACATCCGAATCCAAAGACACAACTGTGGTGCTCGACGGCGAAGAGACCACAGCGATGGGCTTGGCCGGTAGGGCTGGGCGGTTTATCGGTTTTTCGGTTCGGTTCGGTTTTTTTTTTAAAACCGAAACCGAACCGCCGCCTTAACAAAAAACCGAGACTTTCGGTTTCAACAAATTTCCCAGAATTGGTTAAGTTTATGACCACTCAATCACTTGCTTTCCGCACGCCAAAGGCTTAAATGTCAGGCAAAGGTAAATGCTGTGCCATTTATGCTTACTTCGAGAGGACTGACAACAAATCCCCCCACCCTCCCCCCACAAATAGTGGTAGCAAATTTCTTGTATCTTAAACAATATCTACAGAACCACCAGCAGATGGAATATGAAAAATTAAAAAGTCGTACGTAAAAATCCACACATGCAATTCAAGAATTGTTAAGTAAATTTACTGAACCGGGCATATTCGACCAAAGAGGTATTGCAAGTTACCTGACAATATGTGGTGTAAAAGTATTATAAATTACCTTTGACCTAAAATCATCTGCGTACAGCACGTTGTAAATTAGATTGGTGGTAAACATAAAATTTATTGAGTTTTAAAACCTCAAAGTTCACATGGGAAAAATGACGAGTAAATTATGTTAATTAACCGACCACTGGCACGTTCTCTGAAGTCACATGCTCAGAGATAACGCTGCGCATTGGCAGTTATGTTTTTTGTCAACAATAAAATGGTTAAATTAAAATAGAACACATCCAATTAAATGGATGGCAGGTAACTATTGAAAGTTTTTTTAAAACTTATTGGGAATTGTTTGTATACTATTTGAACTTACTTTAAGGAATCGCGCAGTACTGCAGGTCTGTCAGGTACACACGCTGCATTCCCAATACGAAGATGTTATAATCAACACGTGTCATGACCATGTGTATTTTGTGAACACAACAAATCGCAAGATGCAATATTGCAAACTTTCTTTCAACCCCCATTATGCAGCAGTCTCCCCTCCCTTCAAAATCCTCAATCGCCTGTCTTGAATAAGATGAAATCAACGCAGGGATAAGCCAAGAGGGCAAAGTAAAGTTGGTAATATCTTTGCCTTGGCACCGCCCATTTCGCCCAATTTCTATGTTTGGGCAGAATCAAAGTAAAAAACGAACATCTACAGTCGAAATTAAGAGAGATATTGTGAAAGCATTGGAGTGAGTTACCAATAAAAGTGATTCGTATATCACGACTTACTTCAACAATAGTTATCAAAATCAGAAAAAATATGATTTGTGTTCCTCTTATTCCACTGTCATTTGAAGCAGGAACCATCAAGAAACACGGGGCACGTCTATTTTCAAGCGATGTGATAATTACCGAAATAAGCACAACAATTGCACATTATCCACCAAAACCAGGGTGAGAGCATTGCGACTCCATAAAAAATAAGGAAATGTTGATTTTTGCTAAAATGTAGCTTTTCTTGTGAATTTCTGCATCTTGTCTTGACAAGGTCCCAAATCTCACTGACAGAACAAGGCAGCTCGCACCAGTGGTGGAGCCATGGTTTGAAATCCTGTGGACCATGCTAGTGGAGATTTTTTTTTTTTTTGGGGGGGGGGGGGAATCTCAGGACTGAGGGTACTGTACTTGTACTGAGGGCAGGAAATCAAAAATAATTTTTTCAAATTTGGGGATGGGAGAAGCAAGTGGATTTTGAGTGGAGGGTGGGGGGGGGGGGGGGGGGGGGGCTGGTCTCCCTAGATAGTAGATACCTCATGGCTCCACCGCTCCACCACTGTTGCCCACTACAGCAGCCCAACACATTATGTCCATTTGCTGAGAAGAGTGGTGAACACTGATTAACCCGAATGACTCAACTCGCTATATGAGCCTCATGACTTGGATGACAAATACAGACAGATTTTATGTGTACATTACCCTCTAAAATGTGGATTTCTACAATATATTATGAAAAACCGAAAACCGAACCGAAAACCGAGTTTTTGTACAAAACCGAAACCGAAACCGAACCGAAATGCAAATTTCAAAACCGCCCAGCCCTATTGGCCGGCAGCCCCTTCCGACTTCGCCGAGTTGAAGTCAGGGAAGGCTGAGGCCGATATCCCACGTCTACAGTATCGGACAGTCCCTGCAGTCCCCTGCAGCAAAAAGCCGAGGCCGGCTGAAACAGATAACGAAGCAGACAGTCCAGCAGCAGTAGTAGATACGTCGAGAGTCGTTGAGGCTGGTGAAAAAGTGGAGAGAGCACACCGGCTCGGCTCCGAAGGAGGAGTCACAACCCTAGTGACAGCCTCAGATGTCGACTGGAGGGGGACCGTAGTCCCGGAACCAGACATCTCTACACCAGAACACTCAACGGCTCCTGCAGTATCCACCACAGGAAAAGACTGCACATCCCCCACGGAGGAGGAATAACTCTCACCAGACAAAGTCGACTCGGGAGGCCCCGAACGACCACGTTCTCCTTTCCCGCGGGAGCGGGAGGCACGGCCACGAGAACGAACGACACGGTTTACTGACGCCCAGAAGGTGGAAGACCATGTTCCACAGACACCACACAGCCGCTCGGCCAAACACCCATTACAGGAGGAACAAGACAAATGTACATCCTCCACATGCTTTGGCAGCAGACATTGCCCACAGGGAATTGTCCTGGGCATGATAGAGGTGAGAGGAGCAGAGAAGTGGAGATGAGAAAACAGAACACCCCCAAAGAAGAGAGAAAGGTGACAGAAACAAAGACCCCAGAAGGTCGACCGGGAACCACCCAACAGGAAGACTACTCTCAAAAGAAAGAAGAAACACTGCAGGAGTGGTACCCCGCTGACACCTAACTCTAACACAATTTGAAAATTTGCAAAAAAAGCATTAACAATAATTGTGAAAAAATCTAAGTCCGAACCGCGTGGCACTCGAAATTCGCGAGCGACTCGAGAGAGAGCAAATAAAAATACATTATGGACATATAATAGAAAAGAGAATATATAAAACACTGTTCCTGAGAATACAAAGGATACACTGTGGTATAATGAATCAGGAATCATCAAACATCGAGCTGGTGGAACACTGATAAGCGTGCAAAAACATCTCAACACGAAGCGGATTTCAAAAAGAATGAGTCTTTAGAGACGGTATATGCGCACTGGCAACGGAAGTCGTGGAGTTGTACTTGGGAGAGAGCGTCCCGTACTGGGTCTGCGCCGGTTGCTCTCGACCCAGTTTTGGCTTATTTTTATTGGTGCTTTTGCACCACTTTTCTTTCCCAACTTGCTTGGGAAAGACAAAAATAGAGAGTATTTTATCCGAGTTAGGGACTTCCACTGTAGTGCAAGCCTGTAGTAAACAATTGTGAGTAGGTTGATAAGAAATTTAAATTCAACTGTATATACAGAATGAAGAGAGTGGATTACTAATTAATCGCAGAGTCATATATTTTACACTCCAGCACAAGAAACACTTGCAAACTTTCATCACCAGGACAACTGGGTGCAACGCGGTGGTCCATGTGATGAAAGTTTACAAGTGCTTCATGTGTTTTGTCCTCAGAAGGTGTAAATAATTTTCAAGTGAACAATCTATCCCATGGTGATTTAGTAGTAATCCACACTCCACATACTGTAGTTTCAATATTTTCTTTGTTTGATCAGTTCAGTTCGTGATTTCTCTACCAGCCTCGCCAATAGCGCATTATATTTTGCAAACGCTCCTGTGTATTTCAGACTACTTCATTCTTCTGCAGTAAGAAATGCATAAACTAATGAGCATTTTCATGCACATTATCATAATTAATTTATCTAACAAATGTGTCACATAAACAGATTAAATCTTAAATTATTAATACAGTTTTGGGACATAATGTTGGGGAGAAAAGTTAAAAAAAAAAAAAACCCATATTTTATGGAACAATATTGTTGTGCACTTTAACAAATAATGAGTAACATGGTCACTGCAAATTTTCAAAGTTGCGTGCGTTGTAAAGTTATTCACTCTGTGTTCACTTCCTATTACGATACACTTGAATTTACAAGTGTGTAATATTTAATTGTGCAGTTTCTATTTATTGTGTGTGTGTGGGGGGAGGGGGGGGGGGTGGCTGGGGGATTGGCTATTACTAGTTCTCTCGCTAATTGTAAGGAATTTTGTTTTGTTTTGAGAGCGATCAGCTGAGTCGATCACTGAAACGCACATAGAATGTATTCATGCACCTGTTATGATAGGGCTTTGCATTCTTGAAAACGAGTCGTCTGTATGATACGGAATCAGAATGAGTCATCTATATGATACGGAATCAGAACACATTATGTGATACGTACCATTTCTCGTGGTTTTCAAGTCAAAATGTATATGATTGTTAGATAAAAACCAATATACTAGCTATTGATTGAAACTATTCGAATTGTTGACTTGTAGCTTCGAAACTGCAGCAATGAACATTTTTAAATGAACCTGGCTGATAGGCCTGATATCTCACTTTTATCACATGTTTTCTTGAAAAAAAAAACTCCTTTCAAATTGGATTGACTCCATTCAGTCGTTAAGTCATTAGTTTTAAATAAAAATGTGGAATGACAAAAACAAAATGATAATTCAACACTGAATGGAGCCGACCCGCTTGTAAATTAAAGTCGTGCTCTATAACTGTTTATTTATTAATCAGTGGTATTCTTTTAGAAAACTGATGGTTTTGACGGTGTATCGAGTAACTGTGATTGAACAGAACATTACTCAATATAAAACAATGTGATCAAGTTGTGGAACAAATCATTTATTGAAGTTGAATAGATGAATAACTTTTCAAAGCTCAAAACATTTTATAAATGGTCACTGGTCATAATGCACAATAAGTTGAAATGAACAGTTGTAGAGGTAATAGTGTTTGTAGCAATGAAGCTACAACTGTTGTACAGTTGTAGCTACATCACTACAAACACTGTTACCGCTACAAGTCAGTTACGTTTCTACTCAGAAACAACACTCAATATAAAATAATTTGATCAATTTCAATCTGTAAACATTCACGAAAATGACTGAAGTATATTAAAAAATATTCGAATTTCCAATTTCAAATTGAATCGAATCAATTATTGACTTTCAAAACTAATTTAGAATCGAATTTTGAATCATTTGCAGGAGCCTAATTTGCCTGTTTTGGAGCGAGTCTATTCCTTTGTTAACCCATACAATACAGGAGTTCAAAAGTAAAAGTTAATCAATCAATTACTGTTTTGCTCGATCAAGACGTTGATCATGGGTAAAGCAATTAATCTTGCAGCTTATTTCATAAGTTTCGTTCATTACGACAATGATAGGCTATGTTGTAAAATACTTTTAGAAAGATCCCAGAAAGACCATACCAACCATGCATGTACTTCACAACAGCAAATGGACTAATTTTTTTAAATTTTTGCTGGGAGTGGCAAGGGAAACAATTTTTGTGCTCAGTCAAGATGCTGAATACCATAACAAAACCAAGATATTTTACCTGAAAAATATTGATACCAAACATGAAATTTCAAGCTTACACAGCACTAACAAACAGTACTAGAGGTACTGTGAGCAAGCTCACAAAGTGATACCCCCCGCACCTATCAGAACAGAATTATATTGCTTCATGCACATCTTCATATGGAGTTCTTCCATTGTGTAAAGTTTCATGAAAATTCTTCAAATGGTTTAGGAGTTGCGCTTATAAGGATGGACAGACGGACGGATGGATGGACAGAGTGATTCCTACATACCCCCTAAACTTTGTTTGCGGGGGGAAGGGGGGGGGTATAACTAGTAGGCATTAATATGTTCTACTTACTCTTTTGATGTGCCATTTACACTGTCGGATACTATTACTTTGAACCAGAAAGTATCTGGCAATAAGCCAACACTATTACCATTCTTCAAAGCTTTCTTTTCATCCTTAGGCAGAATTTTTTTCTCATCATCATCTGACTCTTTGAAGAAAAATGGATTTGAAGATTTCTGAAAACAAAAATACTTTCATATTTCAGTACTGAAATGCAGTGTCACATGCAAACCAGATGCTCAAATGGGCCTAAAACACCTACCTCCATCAAACTGTCTGTAATTTATTTAGTCGGGTTTAGAATGTTTGTTAACCCTTTACTTAATGAATCGCCCGCGCAATATGCAAATTGAGCAGTTGAAAAAATTAATTTTTTTAACTTTATTTCAATAAAATCATATCATGTGAAATCTCACTGGAACGAGCTCATTGAGCTCGTTCCAATGAGGAGTCACATGATATGGTTTTGTTGAAATGTTTTGAAAAATTTTAAAAAATTATATTTAAAATAATAAATTTTGATATAGTCTGCGTTGGGTAAAGGGTTAAATGGTTGAGTGTTAGAAGCCACTATCATGGCTCTATTGAAAAGTGCTGCTGGAAGCCACTTTAGTGGCTTTATGCTATATGCATTAGCTTGATGTTTGCTCAGCAGCAGTAGAACATTTTTTATATAAAATTGTTTGGTTGCAATTTATTGGAGATAAACTGAAAAAATAATTTAGCACTCTACCAGTTGATCCTTTACCCAACGAATCGCCCGAATCCGCCCGCGTAATATGCAAATTCAGCAGTTGAAAAAATATTATTTTTCAAAAAATTTCAACAAAACCATATCATGTGACCCCTCGTTGGAATGAGCTCATCGAGCTCGGTCCAACGGGGGTCACATGATATGGTTTTGTTGAAATGTTTTGAAAAACTAAAAAATATGATATTTAAAATAATAAATTTTGATATCGTCTGCGTTGGGTAAAGGGTTAAAAATGAAACTATTTTTTCCAGCAGTTAGACTCATCAACTCAAAAGGATACTCGATAACGTGTAACAAATATTTGCCCCAGGTAGCTTAGAAAAAAATGTATATGAATTGTTTTCTATTGTAAGCAGCAGGGTTCTCACTGGAGTATATGAAATTCATTTTTGTATGTAACAAGTGCATGTCTCTCAAAAACACTGCATACCAAATTTGGTTCAAATCAGCCAATCAGTTCCAAAAACTGAATGAAAGTGTCAATGACACTGCAGCTTAACTTGATTGGGTGTTGTGTTTGATGAAAAGCATAATTTTCAATGTTTATGAAAGGATTATGAAATACGGCAAGAATTGTGATAATTGAGAATATGATAATTTCTGTTCCCTATATGCTATGTTTTCATTAAAAATAATTTGAGGTGTAGACTGTACTAAAGAAATGGGGGGGGGGGGGGGGGGGGGGGGTTAATGTGGCTCTCACAGTTAATGTATGTCAACCAAAGTTACCAGGTTACAGTGAAATTATTCCAAAACAAGTCATCCAATCAAGTTACAATGAAATCCCTTCATAAATACGGCCTGTAGCCTGTGCTAAAGGTTTTTGGGCTTCAGGCCTGCGCAGCCATCATGGTTGACCCATCCCAATCAACAGGGGACATCCTCATCTAGATATTATACTGAGTCATCCTACAAAGTTACAATGAAATCCCTTCATAAATACGATCTGTAGTCTGTGCTAAAGGTTTTCGGGCTGTGGGCTCGGGCAGCCGTCACGGCTGAATGATCGTAACCAAAAGGGGACGTTCTCATCTAGACATTATCTGGAGTCATCCTACCAAGATAAAATGAAATCCCTTAAAAAATATGACCTGTAGACTGTGCTAAAGGTTTAAAGGCTTCGGGCACCTGTAGCCGCCACAGTTGACGGATCGCGGCCAAAAGTGGACTTTCTCATCAAGATATTATATGGAGTCATCCTACCAGGTTACAATGAAATCCCTCCATAAATACGACCTGTAGTGTAGACTGTGCTAAAGCTTTTTGGGTTTTGGGTTTGGGCAGCCATCAGGGTTAACAGATCATGCCTAAAAGGGGACGTACTCACCTAGATATTATACAAAGGCATCCTACCATGTTACAATGAAATCCCTTCATAAATACGACCTGTAGATTGTGCTAAAGGTTTTCGGGTTTTGGGCTTGTGCAGCCATCATGGTTGACCGATTGCAACCAAAAGGGGATGTTCTAATCTAGACATGACCCCAAACCTGCATAGGAAATTTTGTGATGATCAGACAAGAACTACGGGGTGTAGCCTCTGTGCTACAGGAAAATGTGAACAGACTCACAGACTTTGGCATGCGTGATGGCAATAGCTCTCTTGACATCATACAGAGTCATCCTATAAAATTACAATGAAATCCCTCCGCATTAAATATGACCTGTAAGCTGTACTAAAAGTTTTTGGGTTTCTGTCAGCCGTCACGATTGACAAATCATGACCAAAAGGGAACGTTCTCATCTAGATATTATACAGAGTCACCCTACCAAGTTACTATGAAATCCCTTCATAAATACGACCTGTAGTAGACAGTGTTTTCGGGTTTTGGGCTCAGGCAGCCATCAAGGTTGACAGATCCTGACCAAAAGGCGATGTTCTCATCTAGACATGACCTCAAACCTGTATAAGAAATTTTGTGATGATCGGACAAGAACTACGGGGTGAAGCCTGAGCTACCGGAAAATGTGAACAGACTCACAGACTTCAGCATGCGTAATGGCAATAGCTTAATTTGACTTTGTCAAGTTAAGCTAAAAATGAGATGGGGGCGGTGAATTTGCAAAGCCCAAATAATGCCAAAATAATGCTGAAGAAACTTTCTTTGAACAAACATTAACCTACACCCTTAACACTTTACACAAAGTACAGGATATTATAAGTTATCCTCTGCCAATACATATGGTATATGGAGATTTAATACCTGGATGTCAGTTTTTAAACACCGAGATGCAAGCGAGGTGTTTAAATGAGACATCTATGTATTAAATCTCCATATACCATACAAGTTGGAGAAGATAATGTTTTGGGTCCATTTGAAACACAATAGAGACCCACATGTAGTGGAAACAAATTTCTGGACACATTTCTCACGCTCTGTAATCAGTTCTACCAAACTCGTGAATAATTATTTTGTTTTTACAAATGCAGAAGACAACAGATCGAGTTACATCCCTTGGGTTGTTATTGGAAACGTAAACATATCGAAAGCAAAATATCTGTTGACAAATTTGCTCTTATTTTTTTTTTCTCAAGTTGTTTGATTTAATTATTTGATTAATTTATAACAGCAAAATCTGATGATATTTGTGACTATTTTCAGGTTTTTTGGTTTAATTTTTATGTCGAGGTGCACAAAAAGCTTTCAAGCTTTCATTTAAATCATATACCCCCGATGTTTTGTGTGCCCATATACCCTGGATGTTGCACACTCTCATATACCTTGGATGTTGGGTGCACCCTTTGCCATGGCATTCTGACCAATCAAAAGACAGAATTTATCAGGGTATAGGGACAACGTTATTTACAATTTTAATTATTGTTTTTTCTTAACATCTTCTCCTTGAAGTTACAAATACAAAAATTAGCATGGCCCGCCTTTATATTCGAGAAATGCCGGTGATGTTAACCCTTTATCCAGTTCACAGGATATGAAAATTTATTATTTTAATAAAACAAAATACCAAAATTTAAAAAAAATGTCAACAAAATTCATATCATGTGGACCCTCATCGGAATGAGCTCAGTGAGATCATTCCAATGAGGGGATCAAATGATATTGTTTTGTTGAAATTTTTGGAAAAATTTATTTTACTTCATCTGCTTAATTTGTAAATTCAGCAGGCAGATGTGGTCGATTCGTTAGGCAAAGGGTTACAATAGACTATATTCCATATATCAAATTAATGCAGACTGAAGTTAATTCATGAGGAAATGACTGTTTCACAATTACGAAAAGTGTTAAAATGGGGGTTCCCATACACTGTTCCATGGGACAGTTCATAGAAGTTTCCCCATTTGATTTTATGACTCAAAAGAATGATTCACATCACATAACAAGTATCCCCATTATAAATCAAGTAATTTAGGCCTTGAAATCTGTCCTATTTTACGAGAATCTTTTTTGATTCTGGCCATCTCTTGCCGCAAGAATCAATTTTCATTTTCTTTAATTTAATTTATAATTAATATTAGAATATTCTTGTACTCTTGTGAGAGTAAACATTACAAGTTAAAATTAAACCTCATATTTATGTCTGCTAGATTTTAAACCCTCAAGGTGAGTTTCCTGTCTTTTACCGTCAGTGTTGAACACTGTTCCAAAACACAGAAATTTGGTGATCTTGCTGGTGGTAGTTACTGTACCTTGGAAGTGATTTCTAATGAAGTCTTGGGACTCTTGGCCACCTGCTTAGGCAGATATGTCTTCATTAGGAACCACTACTAGGGTAGTGTTACCTTATAAAGGACCAAAAGATAAGAATTCTCCACGCCTTTAAAGACAATTTCAGAATCTATGACAGGCCTGGCATTCTTTTGGAGTGCAGGTGTGCTGCATGCCTACTGCACACACAGAAAAATTTTAGGAGGGCAATTTTGTGCACCCCTTGATTTTTTGGAATGCCAGACCTGTTTGGGACTGCCCTTAAAATCTATTATCATTTCGTTCCATGAGTTCCAATGTGTTCTCTGTGCCTACTGACACAAAGAACACATTGAAACCCCAGAGACGATTTGTCAATGATGCATTCATTCGCAATAATTCATGATCCATTCTGTGTTGCATTTCGATACATTTTGAGTGTAGAAGACAGCCACATAAGAATTGAATGCAACATTGTGAATAATCAGAAGATGTGTGTGCCAATTTTTCCACTATGCAACTGAATGTAGTACAAATGTTCAATTTTTCAGTACCAATATTAATATAATCAAAACAGCACACAAGTTTTTGCATTGAAATTTCAGGTGCAATTGCACTCCCAAGCAATCTGAGTGCAACTGTTTGCCAGGCTGGCTATGATGAGAATCAAATGACCATTTTGCAATTCTCATTATTTTATTTGCAAGAATCGATTCTGATGCACACATGAATTTTAATCCTTGTAAATATCACTAAATAATATTGCAGAACAAGTTAGGTTCAAACTGGCTGACCAATTAAAAAAACTTAAAATTTTGGGTTCGCCAGATCAGAACAAGCCAAAATATTGCACATGGAACTTTCTTTGAACAAAACCGCAGATCAGAACTAATAAAGGAGGCTTCTTCAATTATCAAATCATGCAGTCAGTTCTCCTATAGTATTTGGGATCAACTTCTCTCATGGGTCGACTTCTGGAGTGTTTGAGGCCAACTTCTCTGGGGATGAGTTCACAACAGGCTGGGTTTTCTGCACCCCTAAACAGGCCATGCATTTTGTTGGGGCTGAGTCTGACAGGTCCTGTTTCTGCCAACGGGCCTCCAGATTGTTCACTGGCTAAACCTTTGTTTGTCCTTTTGCATTAAAATTATCATTAAAATAGTGACACTTACAGTACAAGTTAAAATAAGTTGCAGCATAACCACTATAAACAATGTATTTTCTCTTCCTATAGTGTTAAGACCAGAAGCTGACATCATTTTCTTGAAAGCTCTCAGTGAGAGCTTTCCAGAAAATGATGTCAGATTCTGATCTTATCACAGCAGGAACAGCAATATACTTAGTTTATTGCAGTTGAGCTGCAACTTATTTTGACTTGTACTGTATTATTGTCTGGGTAGGAAATCTACTCTGTGGTGGTTTAATGCTCATCCATTCTTCAAAGACTGTGGTGTAAAGTACATGTGGAGGAGGTTTATTACTGTGTATCTTCTAGAGTAGACTTCACCCCAGGAAATAACCTATTTTCTGACAATGCATTTGCAATCCAAGAAGTGTTTCAGCCAAAAGACCATCAGTTTAAAAGTGACCTGAATTAGAGCTGTCACGATTTTTTAATTTAGGAATCGATTAATCGTCGCAAATAATCAACGGTTAATCGTACCTAAATGACCCCCCCTCCTCTCCCTCTCTTTGAAGTCGATGAAAATGAAGTTTAAGTCAGTTGACCTACCTCAAGGAAACAACGAAGACGATCCTTTTTTGGTGCATTCAAAGCTTTGATGTTCTGAACTTTTGAACCGTCAGTGTAATAATCAAGACCGGTCGGCAGTTGCGAACTTCGCAACTGCCGACCGGTCTTGATTATTACACTGACGGTTCAAAAGTTCAGAACATCAAAGCTTTGATGAATGAACCTGAAAGACAATTGCTTCCAACACCTTCTTGAGGGTTTAACATCGATGTTCTTAACTCTTTACCTTTAGAAACAATAGTTTTTTCATCAAATTTTCTTTTAATTATTAAACGTCTAAAACGGGATACAATTTACCGATTATTCGACAACGAAAAATACTAATCGATTTTGCCGTGACCGATCAACAGTCAATTAATCAATTAATCGTGACAGCCCTAACCTGAATCCCAAGAAATAAAGAATCTTGAAACATTTATGCAGCCATCACTGACTGAAAAATACCACTTGCAATGAGCAATGCATAAGAACTAATGTATGTATTTTTGGACTACACTGTACAGTAAAATTACTTATATTTATTTATTTATTATTTATTGGGGTTTAAGGTCACATACTTATGCACAATGGCTAATCATGACCGTGACAGTTTTACGGGTGGAGGAAGCCAGAGTACCCAGAGAGAACCATCGAGCAACGATGAGCAACTGTCAGCTCAACATTCTAACTCTGTTCAAGCTACGCTCAAGCAGGGTTACAGAGGTTGGAGACATGTGCACCATCAACATGCAGTATGCCTTAGTACATGGCGTCATCGTGCCCCCATGTAGGCAATTGGGATAAAGTGCGTTACCCAAGGGCACAACGCAGGTCGTCCCGGACGGAGATCGAACTCTGAAACTCCAGCATAGAAGTCCAACAGTCTACCGCTGAGCCACCGTGCCACCCCTCCCCACTCCCCCAGTAAATTACTAATAACAAGCTATTAATTGAAAATAGAATATGTTTTCATTTTTGGAATTCACTAAAAACAAACCCAACGAGGGTTTTTAAGATGAGTTTGAATAGTTCTGGCTGGTTTTAACCATTACATTGGGTAAAGAGTTTATATAGATGCATTTACACTAAAACTTTACAGTGGACAGGGTTATTTAAAAAGTTAGAAATGAATTTTTAATATGATTGCTGCCTAAAAACTACCATAATTCTTCTGGTATTGTATTTGTTAACTGGTAGAGTGCTAAATTATTCTTAGTCATCAGAATTTGTTCACAAGTCTTTGTCTTGTTACAATTTATGGGTGAGTGCCTTTAGGCACTCTCCCTTAAATTCAGGCTTGGCATTCTTAAAAATGCAGGAGGGCTAAAAATCGCTCTCCTCGCATGGCCTAGGGGAGCGATTAACTCTCCTCAAGCTTACAAAAGCTAAAAGTGGCAAAATGAAGTTGTACTATTAATGAATTTTGCCTAGTGGGATTTGTACATACATTTTATTTGGTGCTGCTAACCAGGTAGTCTCTGTGAGACGGCTACATTGCCCCTCCCACACCTACGGGCCTTGGTAAGGCCCGGAGGTGTGGGAGGGACAGTGTGGCCATATTGCAGAGACCACTAACATAACAGAGATCTGAAAACCTGTGGGTTTTGGGAATAGGCTGTTGTAGTAATCATTATTTTCTAAGGCTAGGAGGGCTATTTTTTGCCCTCAATTTTTTTTGAGGCGAGCAGTAGGCGAGCGAATAAATCGTTCTCCTGAAAATGCCAGGCCTGTAAATTGTAACAAGGAAAACCCTTACAAACTAAATAATTTTACATAAAAGACAATACACAGGACATCCACAGAATACAGCCCCATTGAGTTGTGTTGCTAATACTTCACATTAACCCTTTGAACCTGTAAGACCAATTTTTCGGTCCAAGGCATAATTCCATCCCGTTTTTGTCTTATTGTAAGAGGTCTATACACAGGGCATTGATGATAAAATAATAACTGCAGTCTGCAGCCAGACGGCTGCAAACTGCAGTTATTATTTTATCCTCCCTGTATAATGATATTGGACTGACCCATCTCACTGTAAGTGTACACAAAGGCGATACCATTCCAGGAAATGAGGGTTCAAGGGGTTAAAGCCCAAATATGGACTTCCAGCACTCTGCCAGTTAAATAATTCTAATTTGAAAAAGTACTTGAATATTCAACTAGAGTGATGTCACGCATGCAGCCCGACTGTCCCAGCAATGGCAATGCTTAGACGCAAAATAGTCGGAGCCATTTTTTGTTAACAGTTTACCTAACGAATCTGCTAGGTAAAGGATTAAAGATGTAGTACATAAAGCAATGTTGGGCTATATGAGTCAATTTTCTTTTTTGCATGTAATAATTCCCAATCCTTCAAAATGCATTTTGGGAATAATTGCCTAAGTGACACATTTGTGTGTGTGTGTGTGTGTGTGTGTGTGGGGGGAGGTGGGTGGGTGGGGGGTGGGGGAGTTATGGACCCTATATTGAAACCTGGCGTGTATTACTAGCTGGTAAATACACATATCAACTTTGGTTGAAATCAAATAATCCAAACTGGAGTTATCAGCCGAAAACAAATTGTTAACAGACAGATGGATGGACCGACAGATGGACGGACGAAAGTCATGACTATAGCCCTGACTATAAACAGCCAGGCTAAAAATGCATTTTGTTCCAAAGAAAAAATATTGCATGAATGGCCCTGGGTGAGGAGGAGGTGTGGTGGGGGTGGGGGTGAGGGGTGGTGGAGAGTGCAGGTGTGTTAGAGGATTCCTTTTTTTTTCCACGTGGTCAGTCTAAATCCTTCAGAATGCATTTTGAGCAGAGAAAAAAAAATACCTAACTAGCACCATGAGGGGTGAGGGTGGGGGTAGGTGGTGGTGTTTGTCTGGGTTTTTAACCACAAACTTTAACCAGAACTGTAAAAAAGCATTTTTGACGAAAGAAAAAAAAAGTGCCTAATTGCCCCCTCCCCCCCCCCTAGGGAAGGGGGGGAGGGGGTACATGAGTTTAAAAAAGGTTCCGCATGTAGTGACTATAAATAGTTCAAAATGCATATTGGAGAAAAGAAAGAAAACAAAGCCTAATTGGGGAGGGTGGGGGGGGGGGGGGGTAGTAGTGGTGGTGTTTGTATGGGTTTTTAACCACAAACTTGGAGTCATCCTACCAAGCTACAATGAAATCCCTTCATAATTATGGCCTGTGGAAAATTCTAAAGGTTTTCGGGCCTCGGGCCTCTGTTGCCGTCACAGTTGCCCAAAAGGAGACGTTCTCATTTAGACATTATATGAAGTCAGCCATGAAGTCAGCCTATCAAGTTACAATGAAATCCCTCCATAAATATGACCTGTAGACTGTGCTAAGGGTTTTCTGGCTTCGGGCCCCTGTTGCCGTCACAGTTGCCCAAAAGGGGACGTTCTCATCTAGACATTATATGAAGTCAACCTATCAAGTTACAATGAAATCCCTCCATAAATATGACGTGTAGACTGTGCTTAAGGTTTTCAGGCTTCAGGCTCGGGCAGCCATCATGGTTGAATGATCGCAACCAAAAGGGGACATTCTCATCTGGGCATCATGTGGATTGATCCTACGAAGTTACAATGAAATCCCTTCATAAATATGACCTGTAGACTGTGCTGAAGGTTTTCGGACGTCGGGCACCTGTAGCCATCACAGTTGCCCAATCACGTCCAAAAGGGTCTTTCTCATGTAGACATTATATGAAGTCAACATATCAAGTTACAATGAAATCCCTCCATAAATATGACCTGTAGACTGTGCTAAAGGGTTTCGGGTTTTGGGCTCGGGAATGAATGAATGAATGAATCTTTATTTAGCAGTATACAACAAAAATATACATAAGTAATATATATATAACAAACATTATCAAATATACCTGTACACCGCAGGGAGACGGCATAGCCAGATTGGCTGTCTACCTGTCGTCTCCGGCAAATTTCATCATGCAGCATTGGAATCGGACTGTCTAACACCATTTATCTATTCTTGGTCTAGGACGATGGGGGCTGGTGTACCCAACACGAGTGAGTTAAGAGACGAGAATTTGTCCAGACATATACATAACCTACAAAGATGGGTCTATAAGCACTACTACGCCCTCGCTGGTAAGTCCAACACCACGCGCCGCTCCAGCACTTTACAGCTCAACGCAAAATGTGGAGTCCTCAATAAGGGTAGGACAATATTCTACCTAATGTTAAATGTTAAATGGCACAGACAGTATGGTATGGATTATTACAGTCAATGTTATCAATAAGGGTAGGACAATATTCTACCTAATATTAAATGGCACAGTCAGTACAGTATGGATTATTACAGTCAATGTTATCGGCGTATTGGGACAACAATTTTGTAGTTAGTTGTTTTTTAAAACTGTTTCTGTTGTTTATGTTACGTAGCTCAGAGTCTAAATCGTTCCAGAGTCTGGGGTAAATGTGTGTTGGGAAGTATTCAAGAGACTTTGTCCTTGTTCTATCAATTTGGAGGCCATCTCTCCTTCTGCTAGCTCTACCCGTAGTGTTGACTACAGGGTGGAAATAATATCTGAAGGATATTGGCAAGTTTTCATGATACCAGTCAAACACAAACAGGCAAGCGTGGAGTTTAAAGAGGTCGTTTACTTTAAGAATCTTATTCTCCCGAAAAAGAGGATCAGTGTGTGCATTATATTTCTTATTGTTTATTATGCGGATGGAGCGTTTCTGGAGGAGCAGTATCTTTTTAATCGTTTTAGCATTTCCCCATACATTTATCCCATACACTAAATGTGTGTGTATCAGAGCATAATAAAGTGTTTTCAGAGCTTCACGGGGAAGCGTGGTCTTCACTCTATTCAGTGCGAAATTTGCCCGTGCAATCTTCGAAGAGAGTTGAGATATATGGTGTTTGTAAGACAAACTATCATCAATATGTATTCCTAAGAATTTAAGAGATTTTTCTGTATTATTTGAACCTACTCTACTTATGATTTGGCCATTTATTAAAATATTATCCCGAATTGTTGTTGTTTTTTTGGCGGAGGGGTTGATTAAAATGTATTTGGTTTTTGTTGCATTTAATACAAGTCGATTCGCGCAGCACCATTCAAATATTTTTTCAAGCTCTTTGTTTATGAGTTGAACTAATTGATTTGGGTCTGGACCCGACGAATGCCCCGTGGTGTCGTCAGCAAAAGATAAGAGGTTTAAACTTGAAGCTTGATAGATGTCATTGACATATATTAGGAACAGTGTTGGGCCGAGTATCGAGCCTTGTGGAACTCCATGTGATATTTTTGTGCTGTCAGATGTATAGTCGCCAAATGCGACATACTGTAGTCTATCTGATAAATAGCTTTTAAACCAGTCGTTACCCAAACCTCTAATACCGTATCTGTATAGTTTATTTATTAAAATGTCATGGTCTATTGTATCGAACGCTTTTGAAAGGTCCAAAAATAGCGCGAGTGTGCTGTTTTTACTTATTTTGTTATTTTCTTCAGATATAGTTTTCAACAACTGCAAGACAGGATGCACCGTACTATGATTTTTCCTGAAACCGTACTGATTTGGATGTAGGATACTAAAACGATTTAAGTATTTTAAGAGTCTTACAGACATAAGTTTTTCTAACACTTTTGAGAATGTAGGAAGTATGCTAATGGGTCTGTAATTTGTAAAGTTATGTTGGTCGCCTGCTTTAAATATAGGAATAACTTTTGCAATTTTCATTTTGTCTGGAACAGTACCACATGCAAACGAGCAATTGAGGATGTGCGTTAATGGATTAACTATAGGATCAATAGTTTGTTTTAGTAGATTTGAACTAATATCATCACAATCTTTACTTCCTTTTGACTTTAGGGATTTTACAATATTCATAACTTCAAAGTCACATGTTGGACTTATGTAAAAATTATTAGGAGAATTCGTCTCCATGAAGTCGTGAAACGACTTATTGGTGCCCGGTATTTTATCACTCGTTTGTTTACCTATATTTGCAAAGTAAACATTGAGTTCTCTAGCTATCTCTGTTGGGTCATTAATTTCTTTATCATTGTGAATAAAAAACTGAGGTAAGTTGGTTGTTCCGTCGGACTTTTTGATGGCTCTATTTAGTATTTGCCATGTTTTACGCATGTTATATTTATGTTCGTTTAGAATACTTTTAAAATAAGTTGCTTTGCATTGCTTTTTTACTTTATTAAATATTTTACAGTAGTTTTTGTAGTTTTTTATATTGAGTTCAGTTGGGCTTTTTAATTTTTTATTATAGAATTTGCTTTTGTTATTAGATGAGACTACCAAGCCTCTTGTCATCCAGGGTTGCCTCTTTATAGATTTTTGATGAATAGAGACGCGTATTCGGGGGAAAGCCGCATCAAATAATCCTAGATATATATGTAAAAAATTGTTATAAGCCGTGTTTGGGTTATCTGAGCCCATAACTGATGAAAAATCACATTGTGATAGAAGTAATTTGAAGTTTGCCATAGTTTCAGCATTTACCTTACGAACCCATGAATGTGACTCTTTCTTTGTTTTGGGGGGCACGGTTTCAACATGAAAAGTACCAAAGTGATCAGAGACATCCGTTATTATTATACCAGATATTGAGGTAGATAGAATATTGTTGGAAAATATGTGGTCAATGAGTGTGGCTGAATGTGTGGTTAAGCGGGTGGGTTTAGTAATGACAGGTAAGAATCCTTGGCTGAACATTAGGTTGATATAACTATCTGTTTTGGCGTGGGAATCATATTTAAGGAGGTCAATATTAATGTCACCCATTATGTAGGAAGATACAGTTTCTTGATTTAATTTGTCAGTTATTTCGTTTAGTTTGTTTAGGAAGATATCAATATCCGCTTTTGGTGGTGTGTTTGGTCTGTAAATTACCCCAATGACTCTCCGCGATTTATTGACAATGACTTCGATAAATAGAGATTCTATGATATGAGGGATGAAAGTCGACAGGTCATGACGAATTTTAATATCAATGTTATCTTTGATAAAAAACCCAACTCCTCCTCTACCGTCATCACCGTCGGGGCGGTTGTTTTTTATGAGATTATGGTAGCCATCGAGGCAGTATGATATATTTGAAGGGACATTAAAGATTTCTGTTAGGCCAATAATGTCAAACTTATTTTCGGTTCCTTGTAAATTGAATAGAAGATCATGTAAAGATTCCCAGTGGGCGTTAATACTTTGGCAGTTTATATGAAAAAGCGAGAAAGATTGGGTTATATCATTGGTAGTCGATCGAAAATTTTCAGGCTGATAATACTTACATTCGACTTTATGATTATGGAACGGAGAATCGTCACCCTCGTCGATAGAGGGGGATGCATTGTTATATTTGGTTATGAAGTCGTATTCCAAGTCAGTCTGGACCTCGTCTAAAGTTATGTTACCCGCCATATCGATTGACCGCACAGCTGACACCAGCTTCAGTATGTATGTTAAGTTGTAGTGTTATGCTATTAGATATCTGTTCGACAGCCCGATTCCATTTGCTGATATGAAGTCGAATAGAAGAAAAAAGGATTATGAACAAGAAAGAAGTGGTTGAAATTTTTGTGAGATACACAAATAGTTTCATTTGTGTATGTATTGACGAATGAGGTTGGGCTCACGAATTGTGCTTCATCAAATGATTGAATGAATCGAAAGTAAATGAATTGATGAAAATATGAACAGAGTGAGTCATTTGTATGAATACATAAAAGAATGAATGAGAGAATGCACAGATGACTCAGCGAATGACCCGGCTCATATCCGTTTTGGTAAGAGAAATTGTCTTGGATCACTAAAGATTATCATTTTTCGCCACAACAACACGGCCCATGACCACTCACTGGAACGACCTCAGCAAGCTCATTCCAGTGAGGGGTCATAGGCCATGAATCCAATAGAAGACTGGGCCAACAAGATTTGAATGGCAACTTTGTCACGTTGTGAAAGACACGGCCTGTTTTGGCAAAGTAACAATTGCTAAGATGAAGTCTTAAAATGTTTCCTCTATCGATCAGATTGAACACAGTTCGACTTCTAGGGACATAAGCGATGTCATGTTGTGAAAAACACGGCCTGTTTTGGCAAAGTAACAATTTCTAAGATGAAGTCTTAGAATTTTTCCTCTATCGACCAGATTGAACACAGTTCAACTTCTAGAAACATAAGCGAACTTACATGAATAAACGAGAATGAATTTTATGAATAACCTAGCAGCTTTTGGCTGGCGAACGTTTGTTTAGATAAAGGAGATAATCGCATTTCATCTCCCTCAGATGGGATTCTACACCGATAAACAGCCAGAAAGGCTTACAGGAGACAGTTTCTTGATGTATTGAAAGATATAACTTCTTGCCACCGAGACCGCTCACTGGAACGACCTCGATGAGCTCATTCGGTGAAGGGACATAGGCCGTGTCTTCGAGACAAGGTTCAATACGACAGAATTTCTAATGAAGGGTCACAGGCTACATTTCTGAGACGAAAAATGAAAAACGGTAAAATCTGAATGGTGATTTTGTAAATAACGCTGGCTGGTTTAAGCTTAAGATCAAATTATATAGAATGAGATATTCTAAACTTGCCGACAACAGGCTATGCTTACAAAGGGAAGTTACTAAGTGACTAAACATTTTTATTCCATTGAGAGGTCACAAGACATGCCAGCGGGGCTGAAGACTAAAAACGACTATACTGTGAGAGGTAATTATGTGAAAGACGCTGCCCTGTTTGGGCTGAGGAACATTTTTTAAAATGAACTACTAAGATTTTATTCCCGGCCGATGATATTCTACACCAGTAGACAGCTGCACACATTTTAGAAAGAAAATTTCTTGACTAACTAGAAATATAAATCCCTTATCCCCAAAACACGACTCATGACCACTCACCCGAACGAGCTGAACGGGTTCACTCCAGTGAGGGGTCATGAGCTATGATTCAGAGGAGAGCAAAAAAAAAGATGAATAAATACTTAAATTATAAAAAGTTAAACTAATATATGTTAACCACAATTCATTACTGAAAATATCTTCAATTGTGTGTAAAAAGGAGGGGGTGAGGGTGCGCCTTAGCCACACGGATAGCTGGCAATATTTAAAAGGGACATTTGATAGCTGAACATTTTCATCATGGCTTCAAAAGAACCACCTCATGGCCGCTTATTGGTGAGAGCAAGACAGGCAAATAGGTGAATGAATAAACGAATGAATAGATGGTTGATTATAAAAATTAATGGATAATGCCGAGCAATGAGAGAATGAATAAACAAACGAATGGCAGAATGTAGAATGTATCGTAGTCTACACCATTAGACAGCTGGAGGCATTTAAGGACATTTCTTGGATTACTAAAAAATGTCAATCCCTTGTCCCAGAAACACAGCTCACCACCACTCACCGCAACGAGATCGCTGAGCTCACTCCAGTGAGGGGTCATAAGCTATGATTCCGAGGATGTTCGAGAAAGATATTGATTGTATTTGAGCAAAGACCTTGCCCAAACCCAATTGGGCTGAAGAACATTTTTAAAATGAAATATTAGGATATTTTACCTGTCGATGATATTCTATACCAGTAGACAGCTGAAGACCCTTACGAACGAGGGTTTCTTGAATAGCTAAAAAATGTGGGTCCCTTGCCCCAGAAGCACAGCTCATGTCCATTCACCGGAACGGGCTCAACGAGCTCATTCCGGTGAAGGGGCATAGGCTGTTTCCGAGGAGACGAAGAAGGATACTTAAATTATAAAAAGTAATATATGTTAACCACAATTCATTACTGAGAATAGCTTCAGTTGTGTGTAAAAAGGAGAGGGTGAGGGTGCGCCTTACCAACAGGGATAGCAGGAAATATTTTTTAAAAAGGACATTTGATAACCGAACATTTTCGTTTTGGCTTCAAAAGAACTACCTCATGGCCGCATATTAGTGCGAGCAAGAAAGGTAAATAAGTGAAAGAATAAACAAATGAATAGATGGTTGATTATAAACATTATTGAATAATGCCCAGCAATGAGAGAATGAATAAACCAACGAATGGCTAAATGTAAAATGTATGGTAGTCTACACCAGTATACAGCTGGACACATGTAAGGGAATTTCTTGGATTACTAAAAAATGTGAATCCCTTGTCCCAGAAACACAAGTCACCACCACTCACCGCAACGATCTCGCTGAGCTCACTCCAGTGATGGGTCAAAAACAATGATTCCGGGGATGTCCAAGAGAGATATTGATTGTATTTCAGCGAAGACCATGCAATGAGAGAATGAATAAACCAACGAATGGCTAAATGTAAAAAGTATGGTAGTCTACACCAGTATACAGCTGGACACATTTAAGGAAATTTCTTGGATTACTAAAAAATGTGAATCCCTTGTCCCAGAAACACAGCTCACCACCACTCACCGCAACGAGCTCGCTGAGCTTACTCCAGTGAGGGGTCATAAGCTATGATTCCGGGGATGTCCAAGAGAGATATTGATTGTATTTCAGCGAAGACCCTGCCCAAATCCATTTGGGCTGAGGCTAAATGTAAAATGTATGGTAGTCTACACCAGTATACAGCTGGACACATGTAAGGAAATTTCTTGGATTACTAAAAAATGTGAATCCCTTGTCCCAGAAGCACAGCTCACCACCATTCACCGCAACGATCTCGCTGAGCTCACTCCAGTGATGGGTCAAAAACTATGATTCCGGGGATGTCCAAGAGAGATATTGATTGTATTTCAGGGAAGACCATGCAATGAGAGAATGAATAAACCAACGAATGGCTAAATGTAAAATGTATGATAGTCTATACCAGTATACAGCTGGACACATTTAAGGAAATTTCTTGGATTACTAAAAAATGTGAATCCCTTGTCCCAGAAACACAGCTCATCACCACTCACCGCAACGAGCTCGCTGAGCTCACTCCAGTGAGGGGTCATAAGCTATGATTCCGCGGGGATGTCCAAGAGAGATATTGATTGTATTTCAGCGAAGACCCTACCCAAATCCATTTGGGCTGAGAAACATTTTTAAAATGAAATATTAGGATTTTTTACCTGTCGATGATATTCTATACCAGTAGACAGCTGGAGGCCCTTAGGAACGAAGGTTTTTCGAATAACTAAAAAATGTGATGATATTCTATGCCAGTAGACAGCTGGAGGCCCTTAGGAACGAAGGTTTCTTGAATAACTAAAAAAGTGGGTCCCTTGCCCCAGAAACCCACCTCATGTCCATGCTCGGGCAGTCGTGACGGTTGATAGATCACGCCCAAATGGGGAAAGTCTCATGTAGACATCATACGGAGTCATCGTATCAAGTTACAATGAAATCCATCCATATTAAACATGACCTGCAGACTGTGCTAAAAGTTTTTGGGGTTTCGGGCTTGGGCAGCCATCACGTTTGACAGATCATGCCCAAATGGAGACGTTCTCATCTAGGCATTATACAGAGGCATTGTATGAAGTTGCAATGAAATCCCTTCATAAATATGACTTGTAGACTGTGCTAATGGTTTTCGGGTTTGGGCTCGGCCAGCCATACCAGTTGACCGATCACGACCAAAAGGGGACGTTCTCATGTAGACATGTCCTAAAACCTGCATACGAAATTTCGTGACGATCAGACAAGAACTACCGGGTATAGCCTGTACTTGAAGGTTGAATAAAAAACTTTAACCACAAACTTTACCCAAAACTCCAAATGTCAACTAAACAGGAAAAGAAAAGAAAAAAACCCTCCTGAACCTTCAGTAAAAAAACTTTAACCACAAACTTGAACCAAAACTCTAAATGTTAACAGATGGACAGATTGGACGGACGGAAGGATGGGCAGACAAAAGTCATTACTATAGACCTCACTGTAAACAGTCGGGGTAAAAATTAGAGATGGACAATGTACCGAAATACCGAAGAGATACCAAAATCATGGGGATAGACTTAATTGGATATCTCTTAACTGAATAACCCTGTTAATTAAATATAATTTCCCAACTCAAAACCATTTACCATACCTCCAGCAGGGACCAGCCATGAAGGCGACTAGGGCGCCCTTCTAAGCCCAAAGTCGCCCAGAAAAATAGTTGGAAAAACAAGTCGCCCTCTAAAAATTGGCCAAAATGAGGAAAGGCTGAACTGAGTGATCCGAGGTTTACATAAAAACGATTATTTTCAAGAATCGAATGTGCTTGAGTGTGATAAATGGGCATTTTCATTCGTCAAATAAGTGTCGAAACAAAAATAGGCGACTTGCACCAGTTTGAAAGTAGGTTACGTTGCCTAGGATGCCAAATATTCTCTGCTGAAAATGTATACACAACAGACGCATTTTCTAACACTGTTTTTTTATTTTGTTTTGCTGACGACTGTTAACTGTTGGGCCATCTATTCGCAGAAAAACACGAATGGAATTGAAACGCGTGAAAAAAAAGCTTTAGTGATGACAAGAAAAGCTTTGTACAGGGCACAAGTGTGCATATAAAAGATCTTGAAAAAGTACCT
Source organism: Pictodentalium vernedei (assembly GCA_031216915.1). Taxonomy (NCBI): domain Eukaryota; kingdom Metazoa; phylum Mollusca; class Scaphopoda; order Dentaliida; family Dentaliidae; genus Pictodentalium; species Pictodentalium vernedei. Next base: position 18,653 of record JAUFNR010000163.1, on the reverse strand, counting down.
TCCAAGCAACCTTCTTACATCTGGTCCTGTTCACACTTTCAGACTTAGGAAATTATTAGCTTAGTAGACTTTGGGGAAAGGCAACCACAGGAGGGTGCTGGGGGATTGGCTCGAAGAAGAGGGGAGGGGTCATAAAGGAGAGGGTAATATTGGGGGATTTTCGATCAATAATTATTTGGATGCTTGTGATTTTTTTTTTGAAGGGGTGGCAGGGGGAGGTACATAAATATTCTTAATTTTCCCTGCTTGCCTATAAAGTCTCCCTACTTGACTCTGGAGTCTCCCTATTTTTTCTGAAGGGAGACATGAAGTCTCCCTAAAATTCCCCCTAGGCTGGTCCCTGACCTCCAGTACAAATTTGTCCTATTAATTGAATATAGATTATAGAGTAATCTTCTGTTAATTGAATAAAAAAATCTTGTAACCTGTTGAGAAATTACCCCGACTCCCCAGTTTTTCTTTGTTCATAGACCTATTTGACCTCAGTATATCCAATACAGAGATTTAATCTATTATATCTTGTTTGACAGAGCTCATGTAGCTCTTATCAAACAAGATATAATTGAACGAATGCTAAGTTTATCTCTAGAATACAGGAATGGGACATAATCTCTGCTAAGTGAATACTCCTGTTAACTGAATAATTTTCATTGCAAAGTGGCTTTTCAGTTAACAGGGTTCCACTGTACTAAAAAACAGAAACAAACCAATCACTGAATACCGAGATCATCTGTATTTTCAAATATTCCTACATTTGCTATTTATAAGACCTTGTTGAGGCTTGATAGAAGCTGGAATGTTCATATGCATGAAGAAAGTGATTGATTGTTTTTTTAGTTTTGTTAACGCTTGGATATCTGGGCAATTGTTTTGAATTCCTACTAGATTACAACCTGTACTTCTCCAGAACTTTGCTTAGCAGTGATTTCTAGTCAAGTCTTGGCTGCCTGTTGAGGCAGCCAAGACTTAACTAGAAATCAATGCCTAGGTGATTTATCTGTTGTCAGTCGGACATCTTCATGATGACATGTTAAGGGCACATGCTCTGATATCGCAAAAGCTTGAAATAGGCCTTTAAACGTGGAACCATCCAGAAAATTACTGCTGCAATGATTTGTGTTGGTAAAAGATTACCAATGTTGAGCTCATTGGCAGTGGCATTTGTGGCACTGTGGTAGAATGATACAAGAACAACTTAATCAGTATCATCCTGATGGCAATTCCCTATCAATACCCTCACCAAACTCTGTAAAGCAGGGCTTATATTACCACGAGAACCAGAGAATTGATTCATGCAACAAAACCAGCGAGAAACGGCCAGGATTTGTGTGAAAAGAAATGATGGAAATTCCCTTTTGGTACTATATATTTATTTACTGGTGTTTAAAGTCACATACTTATGCACAATGGCTAATCATGACCATGGCAGTTTTACGGGTAGAGGATGCCGGAATACCCAGAGAGAACCACCGAGCAACGACAAGCAGTTGCCAGCTCCTCAACATCGTAACTCCGCACAGCAGCACAGGCAGGATTAGATTGGTTGGAAACATGTGCACCATCGACGTGCAGTACACCTTAGTACACGTCGTCATCGTGCCCCCATGTGCACAATCAGGGTTAAGTGCCTTGCCCAAGGACACAACACGGAAACCTGAATCGATCGCTCAGGCGATCACCCATCCAAGGACTAAACGGGCTCAACGTTGCTTAACTTCGGTGATCTGACGAGAACCGGTTACCGCAACGCCACAGCCCATCTCAATTCAAAATACATTCATGGATACATTGTAACCCTTTACCCAACGTTAACAGTCAAAACCAGCCAGCGCTATTCACAAAAATTGCCAATTAATTTTCATTATTTTTTCATTTTTCATCTCAAAAACACATGTTATGACCCCTCATTGAAATGAGCTCGTTCCAATGAGGGGTCATAACCTTTGTTTTTGAGACAAAAAATGAAAAAAATTAATTATTCAAGAATTTTTTTTTGCAAGTGTCGTCTGCTTTTCGTGTTAGGTAAAGGATTAAAGTATTTGCATTTATATTCAAATACATTTATAAATTGGTGTGTTTGTATTCATATTCATCAAATTTCAAAGTATTCATATTTGAACAGATTTACAATGTATTCACCCCATGCCTACAGTGGTCTGCCCAATAACTGTTTTCACAAGGCCAACTGTCAGTTGGTCCTGAGCTGTGAGAATAACATTACCATTAGATTGAAAGAAAATAGTCCCTGATAATGCTCAAGGCACCATTTATCCTTTCTATGAAGCTTCCTGGTAGGACCTGACAGTACAGTAGAATCCTCTTAACTGAATATCCATTTTGCCAGTGACAATTATTCAATTAACAGGAGTATACAATTAACAGGGATTTGGTCAGTTTCCTGTGTTCTGGAGGTAAACTGAGCATTTATTCTATTATATTCTGTTTGACAGAGCTCCTAGAGCTCTGTCAAACAAGATATAATAGAATAAATGCCTGTATTGGATGTAGTGAGGCCAAAAAGGTTGATGAATAAGGGAAATTTGGTGTGTGTCACGGTAATTTTTTCGACATATTATAAAAATTTATATACAATTAACAGGAGTTTACTCTACAACCCATATGCAATTAACAGATCCAATTTGTACTGAAGGTATGGTAAATGGTTTTGTGTTTGAAAATTATATTCAATTAACAGGGATATACAATTAAGAGATACCCAATTAAGTGGACTCCACTGTATTACAAAATGCAAGGCCTATATAATGTCTGTAATAGATACAAGCGGAAATATTACCGGGATTACAAAACAACCATCTTTGTCAACATTAATAACAGCGTGGTTTCTTGATACTCTTTTATCAGCAATCTGAAAAAAGAAATAAGAAATGTCACCTCTTTATAGCTTGTAATAGTTCTATAGTTTTCGAATGTGACATTGTCTTTGAAGAGACAAAACAAAATTTATCATATGGCTATGTAATTTAACTGCTAAATATCACTACTGTTTGACAATTTTTTCCTGCAGGCCTTTGTGTGAGACGAGAACTATTGCTCTTGCACCCACAAACACTCACAAATCTTGAAAGATGGGTGCTAAATTTCACACCCGCAACAATATGTTTGGCCCCAGGCCTGAAAATAAGCAATTTGACATTTGCAGAATGAGGTCCCCAGAGGGTGAATTTGATGATGCTATCCCATACAGTGGGCCAATTTTTCCTCTGGGTATCTCTTTCTGTTTAATTGTGAGACCCTGATTCAGATTGAGGTTCACAGAGGGTAAATTTAGTGATGCAACCCGGCCTCAGCAGGGTAGCATCACTAAATTCACCCTCTGGGGACCTCATTTTGCAGATGACAGTCTGCTTATTTTCTGGTTTGTTTGGCCCATGATTGAAAACCCATTTTAGACATCACAGCTCTAAGATCAACAGATTGCTTGTTTATTTGATTAATAAAAACTAATTTTAGGTAAATTCACCAGAATGTGAAGGAGTTTCTTTAACCCTTTACCTAACCTGAAAAGCAGACGACGCTTGTAAAAAAAAATCTTGAATAACTAATTTTTTTCATTTTTTGTCTCAAAAACATAGATTATGACCCCTCATTGGAAACGAGCTTGACAAGCTCGTTTCAATGAGGGGTCATAACCTATATTTTTGAGACAAAAAATTAAAGAAATAATGAAAGTTAATTGCCGATTTTTTAGAATAGGACTGGCCAGTTTTGGATTACCCTTTTACATGAGCCTCATTTTGCGAATGCGTTAACACTCCTGGCTCAACTGACAAGTTCAATTTTTTGCTCTTGTAAAATTTACTCACACGAAGGCCAGGGTTGGGGTATTCATATTCAGTATTCGTATTCAGTCGTATTTGAATACAGTTTATCAAGTATTCACATGTATTCAGTATTCACTGAATGTTATGAATACATGTATTCGTATTCAAATACATTAAAATTTGAGCTGTATTCATGAATACATTATGAATACTTTTTGAATACTTTCTATATTTTGGAATTAAAGAACCATATACTGAATAAAAGGTTTCCACAGATCAAGCCTATGGACTCCAGACAACAAATACACACCTCATATCAAACAATAGACTTAATTATCAATTAACTTGTCACAAAACAACATATTTATGTAACAATGGCCACATTTCCCCATGGCTTTTTAAATTGTTGAAAACATGGACATTAAAAATAAAACAAAAAAACTTGTGTTATTGGACACAACTCAATTATTCAATGATATTACATTTTAAAATTTTTGGATTTATTTAAAGTTTTTCCATTTATCTATTATTTCACAGTGAAAACACATATTTATTTATTTATTTATTCCTGTTTAAGGTCACCTTTGTACAGCTCAGTATGTCTAATTATAATCGGTGAAAGCACTTGAATATTATAAAGAAAATACTACTGCTGTTAGCAAACTTTCAGCCACAGACCTCCAGGTTTAACCATGAAGTGCATTGGGTAAAACTTTACTAGTACTAGTCCTTCTTATGTGGTGTTACTGCAATTGATACTTAACGTTCAGGAGGAAACGCCAGTCTGTGATTTTTTAGAGGTAATCCACTCACATTTTGTGATGTGTTGTCCATGGAGAGTAGTCTAATTACTATGACACCCATAGAGTGGATTTCCCATCAGGTAATTACTTTAGTTTTCCAACAAAGCATGGTAAGCACAATTAAAGCTTCAGCTAAAGGACCATCAGTTTAAAAATGACATTTAACCCAACAAACAAAAAACTTAAAGGCCTTGCTATAAATACTTCTAATTTAAAAAGTATTCAAGTGTTCAAAAATATATTCATGAATACATTGTAATGTATTTGTATTCATATTCAAATACATTTGAAAATTTGTGTATTTGTATTTGTATTCGTATTCCTGAAATTTCAAAGTATTCGTATTCGAATACATTTAAAAAGTATTTGCTCCAAGACTGATGAAGGAGTGTATCCTGGTCAACGGGAGATCCAGTGTGGAACCCAATTCCTTATCACCATAGTGTGATGGACAAATTCAAATAATTAGCTGTTCTAGATGCAGAGAGTACTTTACTCCGAGCTGGAATGGGTGCGTTTGAATGGCAGTCCAGGTTTTTTATTGCATTCAAGTTATTTTTTTTTTATTATATTCACACACATCAGGGGATTCCCTGAAAGTGTGCACCTGTTACAAAAATAAGTGTAAACAAAAATAGTTCTTTTTTACTTCAATCCAATTTACCCAAAAAGGTTGGGGGAATTGTTAATGCAAAGGTTGGCAAGCGATGCTAAACTATGAAGTCATTTTATAAACCTTTTATCGCTACAGTGAAGTGATCTCAGTAGTCGCATCCCATCTCGTTTAGTGATGCGGACTGGACAACCCTGGACCAGTCCATGGTCTATCCCTGGACTCCGGTCCAAATAACACCAAAATAGTGTGCCCAAAATAAATGAATTTAAAGGCCTGCTGCCCAGGTTGAGATTTCTCTTGCTACTGAAATAAGTATAATTTGGCCACATTGATCAATTTTTTTCTTCTGTAAACTGAATAGATTTTGTCACCAATGATTCTGTGAGTTAAATTTGTTACATTTTTCATCAAATCTAGTCAGTGCTGCTTCACAGCAGCCATGACTATATGTAATGGAATGTATACAAGAAAACTGAAAATACTCAGCAGGTTAATAATGACATCAAACGTAAAAACAGTTGGGCTGAAACGGTTGGATCATTTTCGTAGCCGACTAAGCGAGAGCTATAACTGGATAATATCTGGTTATCCGTGACCACTATTCACCGAATATGAGATCAAAACTATAGGAATTGGAAAGCAGTGTTCTCAAATTTTTCCGTAGTGTGTATACAAATGAACGCTGCGGTTACTCATTACTCACGGAAACTGACGATCATTAACAAAGTCTAGAATGCAAAAGTCGAGTATTTCTCAATATATACAACGCGGCTTTGATGTGTAATCTATCACAAAGGAGAAGCGGCAGATTTACTACATTTTAAATGTGGAATGACGATCACTATCGATATTTTGGATAACCGGTTGATGATTTTTCTAATCAGTTAGGTAGCTAACTAGTTCCAAACCGATTATCCGACTAACCATTTCAGTACTAAAAAACAGCGAGCAGACTCAGCTGTTCTCGAACATAACAATAACACAGCTGCTGAACTGTTAACCTTACTGCCCTTAACCACACTCTCAGGATAAAAAGATGATTACAGGTTTGAGTCAAGCTTGTTGGGCAATATGATTTTTTTTCACTTTAAAAGAAAAATTAAGGGGCTATATAAGTAAGGGAAATTTGTTTACTTTGAAATTCCCACCTCTGATAATCCATAAATTCAAATTAAATATACACAAATTATATATCAATAGTAAGGTTGCATTGTTGTATAGAATATTAAAAATACATGCAATCAACTTACAGTGTTGACAACAGGCAACAATGGTTGCTGGATATCTGCTACTATATTCGTACCATAGGGTATCTTTTGTCCGGTTTTGCATCCATGCTTGTGAAGCAATATCTCCCGGTCACAAGCCAATATTAAAAAAAATGATTTGCACACTGTGATACAAAGTCTTTCTAAGATTTCTGCTGATATGACTGTCAGACATGCCGGTCACATGCTCTAAGATTGCTATTTCGGAATCACTAATGCTGGGACAACTGTTGGGTTATCCCACTAAGGCAATTTGCACTTTCAATGTCATTGGTTTTTCATACCATAAACCCCCAGATACAATTTTTGCCATACACATGCACAGTTATTTATTTATGAAGGTTTAACGACACTTTTACATCAAAGGTCATATCATGTCAGTGACAGTTATACGGGTGGAGGAAGCCGGAGAACCCGGAGTGAACCACCAAGCCATAACGAGCAGCTGCCAGCTCCCCAACATCGTAACTCCACACTGCAGCACAGGCAGGGTTAGAGTGGTTGAAGACATGCACACTATTGGCGAGCAATACGCCTTAGTACACATTGTTATCATACCCCCATTTGGATAATCGGGGTTAAGCGCCTTGCCCAAGGACACAACGCAGGAGTCTGAATCGACCGCTCAAGTGGTAACCCATCCAAGGACTGCCCGGGCTCAATGTTGCTTAACTTCGGTGATCTGATGAGAACCGGTTACTGCACATGCGCAGTTGTTGTATTTATATTGGATTTTCCTGAACGTAACTAACACATCCAGGAAAATTAAACATAAATACAACAACTGCACATGTGTGCGGCACAACTGTGCTCTGAAACAAACGACTGACACAGATTGATTCGAGAGAATAAGTAAATCATGGTAAGAAAACTTACTGTCTTAAAGGGTGTCAGTGATGCGAACCTATAAACCAGAGGCTGAAGTGAGCCTAAAATGCTCACCTGGCTCAAATTGTCAAAAGAGATGAGTGTATCAGTAAGTGATCAGTCGCAAGAGCAACTTTTTGATTCGCTCTGACACAACCAAAGATAACTTTTTTGACCATTCATTTCTGCTGGGCCTAGGAAAGCTTCCTAGCAAGCTCTGTTTTGTGAAGTATTAAAATACAACAACCAAATGAAATGTTTGTTTTGTTTTCAACTACTGTGGTTCTCTCTAGCCCCCCCCCCCCCCAAAAAAAAAACAATTAGAAAAAAAAAAAAAAAACAAGCGACTCGATTTAAACAAATTTGAATTTGACACCCCTAGAGATGTTACATACCAAACATGAAAGGATTCTGACTGGTGAACCTGAACAAAAAGAATTTTCAAGAAATTTTCTCATATTGAACTAAGTTAAACTTTGGGCTTCAATAAAAAGCCCAAATATTAACACATGGACCTGATTTGAACAACATTCAATCCAACCCTCCCAGAGGTGTTGTACACCAAATATCAAAAGAATCTGACCACTGGATCTGAAGATGATGATTTTAAATGATAATTCCCCATATTGCACTAAGTAAATATTTGGGCTCCCTTGGGAAACCCAAATATTAACCCAGGAACTTGATTTGAACAATTTAAATCTTACACCTCTAGAGATGTCACATACTGAATATGAAAGGATTCTCACTAGTGGGTCTGAAAAAGAAGATTTTTTAAGTTATAATTTGGGCTCCTATAAAGAGCCCAAATATTCATCCAGGGATCCAATCTGAACAAACTTGAATCTAACCTCCCTGGAGATGCTGCATACCAAATATCAAAAGAATCTGACTGGTGGATCTGAAGAAGAAGATTTTTAAAGATTATTCCCCATATTGCACCAAGTTAATATTCGGGCTCCAAAAGGAAGCCCAAATAATACCCCAGGGACTCAATTTGAACAAACTTCAATCTCACAGTTGCAGATTACTGTTGATTTAAATTTGGGTCTTTCCCTTTTTACCATCCTGTCTAACCTCGTAGACTATGGGACCTTTCTTTATTACCTTTCATTCCAAACTGATCAAGTGGTTTGTTTCGACAATCACCATTATTACGAAAACGATAGAACATTGTTTACCTCTAATTTGTCATAAACAAGTTGAGGTGAAAAGCCACAACCACATGTACTGCATTACACAAAGATTGCGTAGTCAGTCACATTGAACATTCAACCAATCGCATACCTGCTATTTAAAACCAAGACTTTTTTCTTGGGACTCTCCAAGGGATTCTCTGTAGTTTTACACTTGTACTTCAAAGTGACTGTACAATATGTCGATTTCTATTTTCCTGCAATTTCTTCGATAATCTATCGTTTAGCCTATAATAAATACATGTATTACATTGTTCAGTGAAAGCAGCCCTTTTCATTCATCTAATTTGGGGATGCCGTTTTGTCCTAATTTGGGGACATTAAAACCAGAAACAACACTTTTATCATGTTATGTTTTATTGTGATGTATTTCTTTAGTCATACTGTTATGATGGAAATTATTCTGAAATGCAGAATAGGTACAGAAAATTTATATATTTTTCTTGATGCTTTACACCTTCTCTATAATGCAGTGCTGTTGACTTTGTTCAATGTTTCTGTTCTTCGCATGTTTGTATAAATATCACTCGTTTTTGTTGATTATCTAGTTTTAAGAGGAATAAAAATAATGTTTTAACAAATTGTCTGTTCTTTCACAAATGCCCTCAGAATCGGACAACGCATGCATTCGTGACTTTAATACAAGTCTACACGAAACTCTAACAATAGCATCCTTCTCTGATGTCATTGTACATACTATTACTAATCCGGGCTTCAATCTGAAAAGAACGAATTTTCATCGCAATGTCGGCTCAGGTGGCCTTTGGTAATCTCACTGCACTAACAGCAGGATGTTATCGCCATTCATAAACATTTTTATCCACTTTATGTAAAATAAATGGATTACGGACCCAGAAGATCAAACTTCCAGAAACTGAATTAACTAGAACTGAGTTATCAGTTTCATTTAAAACAGTTTGATCAAGTGGCCATCGGTAACAACTCTCCTCAGCTGACGCAGTATGAGCGGCAATCGAATCTGAAAATAGTTCCTTTCCGAAAACTTACCACAACTAATTCGAAGAACGAATGTTATAAACGTTCACTCTACGATAAATAGTGTTTGACTTCAAAAATGCTTTTAAATGCTGCTTATGCAACAGTTTTAGTTTTTATTCTGAATGAAAGCGAAGGCCACCCGTAATCTCATTAAAATAAGGGAGATGCCGTTATAATTATCAGCTTATGTAAAATAAATAGATTTAGACAACAGTAAAGACTGAATTAACTGAAATTTTGTTTGAAACAGTATGGATTAAGTGGTCATCAGCAACACTGGTCTCTGCTTGCATGGTGTAAGCGGAGATCGAATTTGAAAATCTAGATTCCCCCCCCCCCCCCTCCCCCCAAATACCCTTAAATACTCCTGAAAAACAAGCTTTATAAACATCCTCCCTAGTCTAATTTAGCGTAATTTAGGGTTGTCCGATTTCAATCATTCTTCACAGTGTGACAGTAGGTATATTTAGAGTGGCCATCGGTGACAGTGACCTTCGGTACCTTTTGAAAATAGTTTATTTTTGAAATAAAACAACTAATTTGAAAAACAAGTGTTACAAATGTTCGCTCTATGATAAATAAAGATTGTTTGACTTCAAAAATGCTTTTAAATGCAACAGATTTAGTTATATTGGTGGCCTTCGATGGCCATTGGTGGCATTTGGTTACCTTCGGTAGCCATCGGTGGCCTTCGGTATTTAGTAGGAGCGTGTGCTTCCAGTGACCAAGAACAAAGCTGGGAACTCAAAATTCTTACAAAACGTAGCAACAGAGCTGTGTAGGGGTAAATTCCAAAACACCTGCCTTTTTTATGTTTTGCATTTGTTTACATTTTGGTCAAGGTCAACAAGGCCAAAAAATCATTTTTACACTATGCCATCTAAAATCAAATAATGAGACAGATCGCCTTCACACTACACTATTATTATATGGAGTCTGCACAGTTGCCGTATTACTTGCAAGGTATCAGGACACCTGTTTGAATTTCGGAAGAATTACATAAATGTTTTTCGATGAAAACTCATAGTATCGCAATATCGCATGTCCTTCGGCCATGGAACACTTCTTCAATAAAAAATGCAGACAGTGCTGGCTATTCCAAAATACAGACCACACTCCTGTTGCTGCCCCATAAAGTGTTTTGAATGTCTAGGTTTTTTCTGGGATATCTGAAGCACATTTATCCACGAGTTGTTCTGAAAAATTATTTTATCATCAGTTCTGATATGAAATTTAAGGTAGCAGACTTGCAGGAACCATTGGTGCCTGCTGTAAACTCTGTGAGTTATTGCATATATTTCCTTAAATTGGCGTAATATTCTGTAACGATCTGTGGTGAGTGGGAACAGGGGTGAGACGATCCGATAACGTTTACAAAATGCGAGCACTCAAGTTGACAGTGAACTATCAAAATAAAATCTCACCTCCAACAGTGGACCGCGTCCAATGACTGTTTCCCCTGTCGGGAATGGAATCCTGGACTTGTCACCACTGTCTAAACTCTTGAAGTAAAGAGTAGCCATCTCACAATCAACTAAACTACTGGGATTTGTGGCGTAGGTTGTTTATACCACGAAAATAGAGAAGTTTGTAAGTTTCACAGGGCTAAAATCGTTAATTATTTTGCTGCATTTATTCGGTATATTAAACAAATATGTGCATATATTTGTATAAATGCTTGGCATGCACCAAGCGGCGTTACTTGCGCATCAGTTGCATGCACGCCACAAACGCGACGAAAATGCACAATCCACTGTTTTGTTTTTCCGACATAGAGAGTCACTTCATGGGAGATAACCGTATATTAATTCAAGATGGGACAAGTTCAACCAGAGAGTGGAAAAAGAATGTTTAAATATCTATTCTGAGTATTCTCTATTGTTTAACCAACTACAACTTGTCTAAAATGAAGTATAAATCAATGTAAAGATAAACGAATTCGATAGTTATCAACCTTTGCTCCATGGAAATTAGGAAATGGATGAAACCTTGCCCCATAGTGCACCCTTTGAGGCGAATTTTTGACACAATACATTCTAAAACCAATCTTGGCCTATCCTGCTTAGTCTACCAGTTAAATTTGCCACCATCCTCCATATTACCCTTATATCCACCCGCACACCCCGGTCCAAACTTAACAAACCCAACAAGGTGTTATATAGGTCATTCCATGAGTTGGTAGCAAATTGAGTCCCTCCACCTCACCTTGGCATAATAATTCAATATAACAACCTTCTGCAATAGTTTTGTTTTAACATTTTATTATTAACAAAATAGCATAATAATTTTTTAACACTTTACCTAACATGAAAAGCAGACGACACTTGCGAAAAAAAAATTCTTGAATAACTAATTTTTTTTCATTTTTTGTCTCAAAAACATAGGTTATGACCTCTCATTGGAACGAGCTCGTTCCAATGAGTGGTCATAACCTATGTTTTTGAAGCAAAAAATGAAAATATAATGAAAATTAATAGGCGATTTTTGAGAATAGCGCTGGCCTGTTTTTGTCGTTACTCTGGGTAAAGGGTTAAAGTCACAGACGCGGGAGCATGGGGCGTATTTTCCTATAGTCAGATTCTCAAAATACCTCAATGTAAACACCGTTAGGCCTACGTGTCCCTCGCCCCTGTCACCTAACAGTCCTCTAACGAGGAGGCCTGCATTAACCCAGTCCCCCACCGGGCTACTCCCCCACCCCTCCTAGTCTACCAGCATTCATTCAAAAAGTGTTTCATAATTCCTCCCATTGGCGTTTTCTCCATCTCTCAAACTATGAAATTAACCTTTTCCTCGAGTCATTCCCCATCCACCTGTCCTTCATGTTTCCATCCCATTTTCCATTAGTTTTCTGAGGATTCTTGTTCCACTGGGCAAATAAACAGGGGCATTCTATAATGAAATGCTCCAGCGTCTCTGTTTCTCCTAAATTTACACATTTGGAACACTTGTTTTTGCCCCCCCCCCCCCCCCCCCCCCCCCCCCCCCCCCCCCGCGCTCATCTCCAGTGACTTCGATCTCACTTTGAATAACAAAGACCGTGCTCCCCATAAGATCCATCCAGGTTCTACTCAAAAGCTGACGCATCTTTTTTTATCTTTTTTTATATAACCTATCTAAAGAGCTTTAGGTCCTAATTCCAGCTCGCCAGTTTCTATTGCAATCCTCGAGCACCCTTGCCCTGATAAAGCTGCCCACCCCCCTGCATCTGCCCCCCTTCTCGATCGTCAATCTTTCCTGAGTAATTTCCAATTAGCCCCCTTGCATGCCTTAATCACCCTGTCTGAATTTTAGAGTCCCATGCAAGGTTAAACGTTGTTTTACACCATCTGCTATTTGGGGTGGTGGTGGTGGTGGTGAGGGTACCAGATAATTCAGGTAGCATAATTTTCCCATATATGTTCTATCTTTAACCGGCATCCAGTCGAGTTCCCATCTGGCTGCTTTACTTGCTCAAGTCATCCACTGACCCGCATCATTTTGTGGAATCTCCAAGTTCCTCGCTTCTGTTTGATTTGGAGGGATCACATCCGTTCCATATGTTGTGCTTGGTCAGAGGAGACACATTGGGGCGGTCTGGAGAGGGTTCAGGCGGCCCCGGTCTGAAGCCCCCCCCCCCCCCCCAAAGGAGGTGAAACGGTAAAATAATTGAGGGAAGAAGAAGAAAAATTTGGAAAAGAAATACGAAAAGAAAACTGAAAAAAAGAAAGAAGACGGTCAGATATGGGATCATTTTTATATGGGCTTAGGGGTTTCATCGTTCGAATGCAGATGGGAACCGCGGTGGCTGATTCAATTTAGTACGCAACCGCATACATGTGCCGCTCACTCTATCTTGTCTCGAGTCTGACTCAAATTGCCAGGGTCACGATTCCTTCCCAAATCAACATTTAACCCTTTACCTAACCTGAAAAGCAGACGACACTTCAGTGCAAAAATTATTCTTGAATAACTAATTTGTTTCATTTTTTGTCTCAAAAACATAGGTTATGACCCCTCGTTGGAACGAGCTCGACGAGCTCAGTCCAACGAGGGGTCATAATCAATGTTTTTGAGACAAAAAATGAAAAAATAATGAAAATTAATTGGCGATTTTTGAGAATAGCGCTGGTGGGTTTTGGCCATCACGTTAGGTAAAGGGTTAAACACATACCGTAAAACTCGAAGATCACGATGAAGTGGAGTTCTGTAATTTATTTATTTACTGGTGTTTAAGGTCACATATTTTTGCACAATGGCTAATCATGACAATTTTACGGGTGGAGGAAGCCGGAGTACCTGGAGAGAACCACCGTGCAACGACGAGCAGCTGCCAGCTCCCCAACATCGTAACTCCGCATTGCAGCACAGGCAGGGTTAGACTGGTTGAAGACATGCCCATCGTCGACGTGCAGTACGCCTTAGTACATGTGGTCAATGGGGGTTAAGTGCCTTGTCCAAGAGCACAACGCGGGAGTCTGAAACGATCGCTCAGGCGGTCACCATCCGAGGACTAACTTTGGCTCAACGTTGCTTAACTTCGATGATCTGACGAGAACCGTTACCGCAACGCCACCGCGCCCTATGGAGCTTTGTAATAACACACTGTTCAGGCGTTTGAAGGATTGAGGGATTCGCAGTGCATACGACGAGATTCTTTGTGTCCATCGTATTTTATGTTGACAAACGTAAACGAAGGCTTATAGGCATTTTACAGAAACGAAGAACATATGGAAAGGTAGGTACCAACAAATTTATCTTTATCCAGTAGTGTGACTATCCCTCGAAGTCTTGTTCGCAAACAGTATATGTTAACCTTTTAAATACCCAACATAACGGCCAAAACCGGCCAGAATATTCACAAAAATCGCCAATTAATTTTCATTATTTTTTCATTTTTTATCGCAAAAACATCGGTTGTGACCCCTCCCCTCTTTGGAACGAGCTCATTCCAATGTGGGGTCATAACCTACGTTTTGAGGCAAAAAATGAAAAAAAAGTGTCGTCAGCTTTTCATGTTAGGTAAAGGGTTAAGGCCAATTTACACGATACAACTTTTGTTCCAAAACTATACCCAACATTTGTAAAACATAAACCATCGTCAAACATTGTTCAAATGTTCGCGCTTGTTCGCAGATGTTCAAATTCCAATACACGCCATGAAACATTTTCCTTCAACATCATCATACAAATGATGGATGGAGTTTTTGAACAAAAGTTGTATCGAGTAAATAGGCCTTCAGTTTCCATTAACCCTTTACCTAACATGAAAAGCAGACGACACTTGCAAAATTAATTCTGGAATAACTAATTTTTTTCATTTTTTGTCTCAAAAACATAGGTTATGACCCCTCGTTGGAACGAGCTCGACGAGCTCGTTCCAACGAGGGGTCATAACCTATGTTTTTGAGACAAAAAATGAAAATTAATAGGCGATTTTTGAGAATAGCGCTGGCCGGTTTTGGCCGTTACGTTAGGTAAAGGGTTAAATAATAAAAAATAGGCCGCATAAGACCGAAGGGTCCGCTGAATTTTTGGCTTTGCTCTTGTTCGAGTAGCTTTTTTTCAAAACTTCTGTTTTTCAATTCAACTTTTATGCTCATAATCATGGTGGAACACCCTCTCAACCCGGACGGTCAGGTTATATATTCTTCACTGCACTGAAATATCGAACATTGTATGGTGTTCGGGGGTGGTTTAAAACAAGAATGACAACGCAGTGTTGCTGTACGGTGGCTGGTTTAGGACTTAAGAAATATTATTTTTATCTCGTGCGCACGAGATACTAAGTCGTGCGCACGACATAATTATCTCATACGCACGAGATAATAAGTTGTGCGCACGAGATACTAAGTTGCGCGCATGACATAATTATCTCGTGCGCACGAGATACTAAGTGGTGCGCACGAGATATTAAGTCATGAGCGACAATTGCTAGCCGCTCCTCTGTGGGTCTCTCCGAGTACTCCGGTTTCTCCCACGCGTAAAATGTCTGACACGATACGACCTTGGTTTTTAATAGGGTCGTTAACCCTTTACCTAACATGAAAAGCAGACGGCACTTGCCACAAAATTCTTGAATAACTAATCTTTTTTTATTTTGTTGTCTCAAAAACATAGGTTATGACCCCTCATTGGAACGAGCTCAACGTCGTTCCAAGGAGGGGTCATAACCTATGTTTTTGAGACAAAAAATGAAAAAAAATAATGAAAATTAATTGGCAATTTTTGAGAATAGCGCTGGCCGGTTTTTGCCGTTGCGTTGGTTAAAGGGTTAAATAAATTCTGAACACGTCCACCAGAACCTCTCACTCTTGGATATCTTCTCTTATTTTTCCTGGGTTTTTTTTTTTTTTTTGGGGGGGGGGGGGTGCGCTGGGGAGATTTTTTTGCTTTGTTTTCTTTGTTGCTTTCTGCAGATGCCAGACTCCGAAGAATAGTCGTGACTGTATCGATAAGGAGGTAATTTGAACGATTTTGAGTTGGGACAGGGGTGGGGGGCGTGAATCGTAAGAAAGATTTGGAGGCGGCGAAGAGGGCAAAGGTATGGGAGGAGGCGAACTCCAATAAGAGTGTAGATTGATGTCTATATTATAACGCACGCTGTTATCTATTTATTTCACTTGAAGGAACTTCTTGCACTGAGCACGCAGTTACTAGAAGACAACTGAATTTACGACGACGTGAATGTCTGAATCGAATGTCAGACAGGTTTGAATATTTGTGATTTGACAAATAGACCATGTTTTGGTCTTCTCCTCCAAAACCATTGGGCCACATTCTTGTGAAAGTGTATGTGAGTGATGGTCCCGAAGAGACATTGCATTTTTGTTCAACTCTATATGCCCAGCTCCATAGGGAGGGGGTGGGGGAAAATGCTCCAAAATATTTTTAAAATCTTCTTCTCATGAACCAGTGGGTACAATGACTTGACATTTGTTATGGAGCTTCCTTTTGAGGTGTAGATTCAAGTTTGTTCAAACAAAGTTTGTGAAGCAATATTTGGCTTTGTAATGGGAGGGGTAAGATTTTTGGCTCCGCCCAGAATTTCTATTTTCTGAACCGATGGTCCGATTTGAATGAAATTGGTATTACTGGGTTATCAGTACTTGACTCACACCAAAAAAATTCCTACATCCCCATGGGAACCCCAGGAGCTAAGAATAGAAATATTTTCAAAAATTCATATTTCCCAAACCACACGGAACAGAGAACTGTTATTTGGTATGAAGCATGCTTAGGACCAGTAGAACTGAATGCTAAAAGCAAATTGCTATCGGTTATGTTAGGGTGTTCTGTAGAGGGCATCGGAAAAAAATGCGGAGTCAGCATATTTGCAAAAATTGAAAAAAAAAAATTTTTCTCCAGAACCAACAGTCATCATATTTTGATATACTCAGTATACAGCATCCATGGAGGGGGGGGGGGGGGGGGGGGGAGGGGGGGGGGGCAGATACAAGTTTGTTAAAATAAAGCCCATTGGTTCATATTTGGTCTCAATACCGGAACCCGAATTTTTAACTTAGGGCAATATGGGGATTGGGGAATATCCTTTAAAAATCTTCTTCTTCAGAACCACCAGTCAGAATCTTTTAATGTTTGTTATACATCATTGTTATGAGGGGCAGATACAAGATTGTTCAAACCAAGTCCCTAGGTTAATATTTCGGCTTACCATAGAAGCACAAATTTTAACTTAGTTCAATATGGGGGATAATTTTTTAAAATCTTCCTCTTCAAATCCACCAGTCAGAATGCTTTCATATTTGGTATACAACATTTCTGGGGGGGGGGGGGGGGGGGGATCAGATTCAAATTTGTCCAAATTGGGTCCCTAGGTATATATTTGGGCTCGCTATGGTAGCCCAAATGTTAACATAATGCAATATGAGAAAATTTCTTAAAAATCATCTTCTTCAGATCTACCAGTCGGAATGCTTTCATATTTGGTATACCACATCTCTAGGGGGTCAGATTCAAGTTTGTTCAATTCGAGTGCCTGGATTAATATTTGGGCTCCATATGGGAACCAGGAATTTAACTTAGTACAATATGAGGGAATTTCTTCAAAAATCTTCTTCTTCAGATTCACCTGTCAGAATCCTTTCATATTTGGTACACATCATCTCTAGGGAAGTCAGATTCAAGTTTGTTCAAATTGGTTCCCTCGGTTAATATTTGAGCTCCCTATGGTAGCCCAAAATTTAACTTAGTGCAATTTGAGGAAATTGAGGAGATTTCTTTAAAAATTTGCTTCTTGAGGTCCACCAGTCAGAATGCTTTCATATTTGGTACACAACATCTCTGGGGGGATGGGGGGGGGGGGGGGGAGAGATTCAAGTTTGTTCAAATCAGGACCGTAGGTTAATATTTGGGCTCGCTGTGGTAGCCCGGATTTTAACTTAATGTAATATGAAGAAACTTCTTTAAAAAAACACTTTTCTTCAGATCCAACAGTCTGAATGCTTTCATATTTGGTACACAACATCTCTTGGGTGGTCAGATTCATCTTTGTTGACACCGTGAGTCTGGGTTAATATTTGAGCTCCCCACGGAAGCCGGAATTGGCCATGTAGCTGAAGAATTAGAAAGTTTGTATTCAGTACCCTCTAGAGATGTGTAACTAAGATTAATCCCCATTGGTTGTATCAAGGGACTTCATAGGAGAGCTCTACATTTTACATTATGATCAACTGAAGAAAAGACATGATGCTTAGACTATTTCTGTCACTCTTGAGGGACTCAGGATTGAGAGTGTATCTTATGGGGATAGATTGCTTAATGTAGACTCATTCTTGAACTCTGTTTATATTGTGTTCTGTTCAGTGTGAGCGCTTCAGGCCATGTGGGCCTCTTGTTTAAACGTCTTCTTCCTTTGTCATGAACAACGTGAGGATCTCGACATAACGCCATATTGCTTTGCACGGTTATCTCCCTTTAACTGTATGTTTTTAGACAGAGTGCAGCGGGTGTCTGGAATATTTTCTTTCTGTCTTCCCTCTAGACCAATTCCTTTTAGACCAATTCCCAAAAGACCAATTCCCCTTAGACCAACTATTTACTATTATTAATTAAGGGTTGATTAAGGATAAATTAGGAAAACATCTATTCAGTGAAAAGCACTTTATATGCATCACATACAA
>JAUFNR010000484.1:0-24494 GCA_031216915.1 Pictodentalium vernedei | reverse complement strand
CGCTTCCCCTACCCATCGTGACTTCCCCCTCTACACATCGATATCGAAAGGTATTCCAGATAAACCCGCGAGCTTAAAATCAACATGAAACGACCCTTTAGATAAAAATATGTGAAACTGAAATAAAACGCCCCCCCCCCCCCCTGCACCCAACCTTTCAAACGCATACTTTGAGAGCATGCTGTTCGTAAATGACAGACTCTAAGCACATGGAATCATGAGACCGGTCCATCGCCCCTGTTTAGCTCCAAACGTTGTCTAACTTATAAGCAAAGCCATTATACCTGTCTTTCTGTGAAATTAAATCTTTCAGCTCAAAATACACCGAATATTTAAAGTTTGTTGTGGTGGAATGCACTTGTTTGCTTATTATTGGGGTATCGCGACTCTTCCAACAACCTGATTTGAATTGTGTCGGGTGAAAGAGGACGGATAGCGCAGAGAGAACCATCTTGCAGCAGCTATCTACTTCCGTACTTCCAAATTTACTAAACCGACACACGCAAGGCTAGCAACTGTTGAAGGCAAGTGTATCATTAAAGTGTTGTACGCATTTGCACAATGCTCCAAAGCGCTCCCACTTGGACTGCTGAAATTAAGGTCCCCCACTACTGACATAACGGAGATGACATGCATTGCTTATGGTGGTAATAAAACAGTGTCAGTGCATATACTCTTTTAGTTCGTCACAAGGGTTATTTATGAGGCACAGTAAACAATATTCGCAATCTTTTATTTCAATGAAACATTAAATCTGGCAGACGGTGGTGCTGAACAGACAAAAAAAACATCAACAGGCAGTCATGTTCATCTCGTTATTTGACTTTTAATATTTGCAACGTAATAGCGTCCCTAATTATACAATATGACCCAAAGAGAAATGGTCTGTCCTGTTTTGGGCAATTGGTTGTTTCCCCAACATTTTTTGTTTAAATATACTGATTGTGGAGGATCCCAGCCTTTCGACCAGCTAATTTGCGAAAACATGCACCAAACATGAAGATGCAACTAGAACAAAGCGAAAATTGCATGTGTTAGGATAATGAATAAATTCTAAGAAGCGGTGGGTTTTGAACTCACGTCGCATTGACAACGCACGTTTCACTCAGCTAAGTGAACGCCTGAACTTACTGAGCTACAGCCCGATTTGTTCTCCTGTGGCAAAACATTAAATAAATAGAGAACTTTAAATCGTAATACCTCCTTCATTATGTTTCCAGAGGAGATAATAACGCC
The DNA here is from genome assembly GCA_031216915.1 of Pictodentalium vernedei. Lineage (NCBI taxonomy): Eukaryota > Metazoa > Mollusca > Scaphopoda > Dentaliida > Dentaliidae > Pictodentalium > Pictodentalium vernedei. The sequence continues at coordinate 23,258 of JAUFNR010000484.1, read as the reverse complement.
CATTTTCGAGTACATGAGCGGTGTTGGAAAAACTATGCTAGCTTTTAATAAAAATCGACAGAAACAAAGCTGTGATAGCTTACAATTTTAACCAGCGTAATGACTGAGCAGACGATTTTTTGAGAGAGGGGAGGTCTGTTCAGTCATCCATACCGGACAAACCTCGTCCTTAGATTCAGAGTTACCTTAAATAGTAACAACTGACTGATGTTGGCACTTATTTGTTACAAAATCTCATCGCCCGGGGCCAAAATTTGAACACAAATATCCCCAAAAAGAATGAAAATGAAGTGCAGATGTTCCGAGCCAAAATCCAGAACATCTCAATAAAGAGAAAGACCCTTTTTACCCATTAAAAATTTTGTTTATAAAAAAGCGCATTTTCGAAAATTTGTGAAATTTTACCAAATTGACAGTCATTTTTTCCCCCTGTCCATATTCTTGTCCAAACATCCAAACTATTCTCAGTCACGCTACGCATGTTTCTAGAGTACAGAATCGCCCATATATCAATTTCATTGAGATTTCTGAATATGCGTGGGCACTCTCTTGTAGGGAGCACAACTTTTTGGAAAAGCCGTTTCAAAGTTCCAAAGACTCAGCAATGAACCACCATCTAATTGTTTAGTGTTATTTGAGATCACACCCACCCAGTATTCATGCCTAAACCATTGCTACAAAACATAACAAAATGAAGTTTAGCTTATTTTGTACAATTACGTTGTCCCTTCAGAGAAGTAACAGAAGTAACACACGGTGCGTTGGCCACAGGGTAATATTTAAGCAGTAAAGCATAACGTGTCCACCACCAGTTAACAACACTACTGTAGTTTCCAGACCGCATCAAATATACACTCGCGTGCACTCTTATAAACACAGACGCATCAGCTGTTGAGTAAATGCTCTCCTCCGTCGCTAGCTTATATATGTGTGTGTGTGTTTTGTTTGGGGGGGGGGGGGGGGGTGAAAGAATTGGCGGGACCAAATATAGTTCAACCGAGTCATCCGCTGAAGGGCTGTGATCGTGATTGTCTGAGAGTTTGGGTATAATAAACACACACATCGGAAATCTGCGCCCCAGATTCCTCAAAAAGAAATTGAAAATTGGATTTGTTCAAAAACGTACTCTCCTTTAGTTTAAATGACCAATGACAACCATTGTGTGATAGCTGAACAATATAAGTGAAAGCTCATCCAATAGAACTGAAAAGTTAGGAGGAGTATACTTGGGGTATCCAAAGCAAATCCATCTCATCACTCTACACAACGCTATCTACATAGACGACATTATGTATGTAGAAATACTTCTCGGTGGCAAGCCAACCCCGCCAAGCTTGGACACCTGTGAGGAAAAACATTCAAGAGGCGGGAATTGCTCAAATTTCCCTTATTTGAAGAGTGTCATTGCTATTGGGGGTTTCTCAGTCGTAGATAAGGAAGGCCTTTCCCTTTTTCAAAAGGGAACAATCTTAATCAGCTTCTGAAAGTCATCGTTTGTTTTTAGGCACACTAACGTCCGTTTTTTGGGATAGAAGGCGCTGTGGAGGTATAACCGAAAATACTGTAGTCTTCCAAGTCGCAGAAGTTGCTTCTCCGTAGAAGTACTGAAAAACAAACGATTGGAATTGACAAGCTTCTTTCTGACCGCTGTAACTGCTATATTTTTAATGGATAGAACCCTAAAAACATGAACTGAAGATTATTCAGTCTGTTTAGATGCGATATGGATGCATTCTGTTTGAAGAGTTGCCTTCTGTTTAATATATCATTCGAGTGAATCTCCGAGTCCCGATTTAATCATGTAGAGAAAAGTGGCACTGTGCGTTAACCTACAGCGGTCATGGACGGAAAAGTTTAATTTACGGTGATACACATCGTTTTCTTCAAGTTGATTTATTCAGTGAGAACAAGTGATTTCAGCAGAAGGAAATTTTAAAACAATGGAATTTTTATATGTAGAACATTTTTGCATCATGAAATGGGAACAAAAATTTTGAAGTTTTTTGACAGATTTCCCAAGGGTACCCATGGGAAAAAATTGAAATTTTTTTTTTACTTGACTAAACCAATAAATGGCACATGTAAAGTTTTCCATTGTTCATGATTTCATTCTTGTGAAATCTTATCTTCTGAATTATTAAAGGCATTCAACAGTTACTGGGTAGTGAGTGAACACCTTTTTCACATTATCATAAACGTTGAATTCTGAATTGGAACACTAGCGTATACAAGTTGCAACTTACAATATAGAAGAGTTCATAATTTCGACCTTCAGCTGTTACAAGAAACGCTTGAACTTCCCGACGAATCCCAGTTTTTCTGTGTAACCTACCTTCAACACAGAATTAATACTGACAACACATAAAATCACCTACCATTAAAGCTAGTAATCACACAAATCGGCTAAAAGCTTCGCGATAATAAATCTGGGAAGTTTGAGAAGAGACCCTTCTTAAACTGCACACGACTTTCTAACGACAAGGGTTACAATATGGAGCCAACATTATGACAGCCGATCAAAACTATGGCCAGCGTATTGCGGAACTGAATGCCCACCAAATGCTGAAACAAGTCTAATCTGAAACTAAACTGAAATCAACGCTATCCCTCCCTCTAAAATGTCCACTCACCTTTAATATGACACATGAAATTCACCCTGAACCAGTATAAACAGTGGAAGAAGTAGGGACCCAGAATACCCAATGTGGATGCTCGAAGGAATCTAAACTTCATCTGTGAAACCACTTATTTTTGTGACGTGGACGCTTCCCCTACCCATCGTGACTTCCCCCTCTACACATCGATATCGAAAGGTATTCCAGATAAACCCGCGAGCTTAAAATCAACATGAAACGACCCTTTAGATAAAAATATGTGAAACTGAAATAAAACGCCCCCCCCCCCCCCCCCCCTGCACCCAACCTTTCAAACGCATACTTTGAGAGCATGCTGTTCGTAAATGACAGACTCTAGCACATGGAATCATGAGACCGGTCCATCGCCCCTGTTTAGCTCCAAACGTTGTCTAACTTATAAGCAAAGCCATTATACCTGTCTTTCTGTGAAATTAAATCTTTCAGCTCAAAATACACCGAATATTTAAAGTTTGTTGTGGTGGAATGCACTTGTTTGCTTATTATTGGGGTATCGCGACTCTTCCAACAACCTGATTTGAATTGTGTCGGGTGAAAGAGGACGGATAGCGCAGAGAGAACCATCTTGCAGCAGCTATCTACTTCCGTACTTCCAAATTTACTAAACCGACACACGCAAGGCTAGCAACTGTTGAAGGCAAGTGTATCATTAAAGTGTTGTACGCATTTGCACAATGCTCCAAAGCGCTCCCACTTGGACTGCTGAAATTAAGGTCCCCCACTACTGACATAACGGAGATGACATGCATTGCTTATGGTGGTAATAAAACAGTGTCAGTGCATATACTCTTTTAGTTCGTCACAAGGGTTATTTATGAGGCACAGTAAACAATATTCGCAATCTTTTATTTCAATGAAACATTAAATCTGGCAGACGGTGGTGCTGAACAGACAAAAAAAACATCAACAGGCAGTCATGTTCATCTCGTTATTTGACTTTTAATATTTGCAACGTAATAGCGTCCCTAATTATACAATATGACCCAAAGAGAAATGGTCTGTCTGTTTTGGGCAATTGGTTGTTTCCCCAACATTTTTGTTTAAATATACTGATTGTGGAGGATCCCAGCCTTTCGACCAGCTAATTTGCGAAAACATGCACCAAACATGAAGATGCAACTAGAACAAAGCGAAAATTGCATGTGTTAGGATAATGAATAAATTCTAAGAAGCGGTGGGTTTTGAACTCACGTCGCATTGACAACGCACGTTTCACTCAGCTAAGTGAACGCCTGAACTTACTGAGCTACAGCCCGATTTGTTCTCCTGTGGCAAAACATTAAATAAATAGAGAACTTTAAATCGTAATACCTCCTTCATTATGTTTCCAGAGGAGATAATAACGCCCATTTTCGAGTACATGAGCGGTGTTGGAAAAACTATGCTAGCTTTTAATAAAAATCGACAGAAACAAAGCTGTGATAGCTTACAATTTTAACCAGCGTAATGACTGAGCAGACGATTTTTTGAGAGAGGGGAGGTCTGTTCAGTCATCCATACCGGACAAACCTCGTCCTTAGATTCAGAGTTACCTTAAATAGTAACAACTGACTGATGTTGGCACTTATTTGTTACAAAATCTCATCGCCCGGGGCCAAAATTTGAACACAAATATCCCCAAAAAGAATGAAAATGAAGTGCAGATGTTCCGAGCCAAAATCCAGAACATCTCAATAAAGAGAAAGACCCTTTTTACCCATTAAAAATTTTGTTTATAAAAAAGCGCATTTTCGAAAATTTGTGAAATTTTACCAAATTGACAGTCATTTTTTCCCCCTGTCCATATTCTTGTCCAAACATCCAAACTATTCTCAGTCACGCTACGCATGTTTCTAGAGTACAGAATCGCCCATATATCAATTTCATTGAGATTTCTGAATATGCGTGGGCACTCTCTTGTAGGGAGCACAACTTTTTGGAAAAGCCGTTTCAAAGTTCCAAAGACTCAGCAATGAACCACCATCTAATTGTTTAGTGTTATTTGAGATCACACCCACCCAGTATTCATGCCTAAACCATTGCTACAAAACATAACAAAATGAAGTTTAGCTTATTTTGTACAATTACGTTGTCCCTTCAGAGAAGTAACAGAAGTAACACACGGTGCGTTGGCCACAGGGTAATATTTAAGCAGTAAAGCATAACGTGTCCACCACCAGTTAACAACACTACTGTAGTTTCCAGACCGCATCAAATATACACTCGCGTGCACTCTTATAAACACAGACGCATCAGCTGTTGAGTAAATGCTCTCCTCCGTCGCTAGCTTATATATGTGTGTGTGTGTTTTGTTTGGGGGGGGGGGGGGGGGGGTGAAAGAATTGGCGGGACCAAATATAGTTCAACCGAGTCATCCGCTGAAGGGCTGTGATCGTGATTGTCTGAGAGTTTGGGTATAATAAACACACACATCGGAAATCTGCGCCCCAGATTCCTCAAAAAGAAATTGAAAATTGGATTTGTTCAAAAACGTACTCTCCTTTAGTTTAAATGACCAATGACAACCATTGTGTGATAGCTGAACAATATAAGTGAAAGCTCATCCAATAGAACTGAAAAGTTAGGAGGAGTATACTTGGGGTATCCAAAGCAAATCCATCTCATCACTCTACACAACGCTATCTACATAGACGACATTATGTATGTAGAAATACTTCTCGGTGGCAAGCCAACCCCGCCAAGCTTGGACACCTGTGAGGAAAAACATTCAAGAGGCGGGAATTGCTCAAATTTCCCTTATTTGAAGAGTGTCATTGCTATTGGGGGTTTCTCAGTCGTAGATAAGGAAGGCCTTTCCCTTTTTCAAAAGGGAACAATCTTAATCAGCTTCTGAAAGTCATCGTTTGTTTTTAGGCACACTAACGTCCGTTTTTTGGGATAGAAGGCGCTGTGGAGGTATAACCGAAAATACTGTAGTCTTCCAAGTCGCAGAAGTTGCTTCTCCGTAGAAGTACTGAAAAACAAACGATTGGAATTGACAAGCTTCTTTCTGACCGCTGTAACTGCTATATTTTTAATGGATAGAACCCTAAAAACATGAACTGAAGATTATTCAGTCTGTTTAGATGCGATATGGATGCATTCTGTTTGAAGAGTTGCCTTCTGTTTAATATATCATTCGAGTGAATCTCCGAGTCCCGATTTAATCATGTAGAGAAAAGTGGCACTGTGCGTTAACCTACAGCGGTCATGGACGGAAAAGTTTAATTTACGGTGATACACATCGTTTTCTTCAAGTTGATTTATTCAGTGAGAACAAGTGATTTCAGCAGAAGGAAATTTTAAAACAATGGAATTTTTATATGTAGAACATTTTTGCATCATGAAATGGGAACAAAAATTTTGAAGTTTTTTGACAGATTTCCCAAGGGTACCCATGGGAAAAAATTGAAATTTTTTTTTTACTTGACTAAACCAATAAATGGCACATGTAAAGTTTTCCATTGTTCATGATTTCATTCTTGTGAAATCTTATCTTCTGAATTATTAAAGGCATTCAACAGTTACTGGGTAGTGAGTGAACACCTTTTTCACATTATCATAAACGTTGAATTCTGAATTGGAACACTAGCGTATACAAGTTGCAACTTACAATATAGAAGAGTTCATAATTTCGACCTTCAGCTGTTACAAGAAACGCTTGAACTTCCCGACGAATCCCAGTTTTTCTGTGTAACCTACCTTCAACACAGAATTAATACTGACAACACATAAAATCACCTACCATTAAAGCTAGTAATCACACAAATCGGCTAAAAGCTTCGCGATAATAAATCTGGGAAGTTTGAGAAGAGACCCTTCTTAAACTGCACACGACTTTCTAACGACAAGGGTTACAATATGGAGCCAACATTATGACAGCCGATCAAAACTATGGCCAGCGTATTGCGGAACTGAATGCCCACCAAATGCTGAAACAAGTCTAATCTGAAACTAAACTGAAATCAACGCTATCCCTCCCTCTAAAATGTCCACTCACCTTTAATATGACACATGAAATTCACCCTGAACCAGTATAAACAGTGGAAGAAGTAGGGACCCAGAATACCCAATGTGGATGCTCGAAGGAATCTAAACTTCATCTGTGAAACCACTTATTTTTGTGACGTGGACGCTTCCCCTACCCATCGTGACTTCCCCCTCTACACATCGATATCGAAAGGTATTCCAGATAAACCCGCGAGCTTAAAATCAACATGAAACGACCCTTTAGATAAAAATATGTGAAACTGAAATAAAACGCCCCCCCCCTGCACCCAACCTTTCAAACGCATACTTTGAGAGCATGCTGTTCGTAAATGACAGACTCTAGCACATGGAATCATGAGACCGGTCCATCGCCCCTGTTTAGCTCCAAACGTTGTCTAACTTATAAGCAAAGCCATTATACCTGTCTTTCTGTGAAATTAAATCTTTCAGCTCAAAATACACCGAATATTTAAAGTTTGTTGTGGTGGAATGCACTTGTTTGCTTATTATTGGGGTATCGCGACTCTTCCAACAACCTGATTTGAATTGTGTCGGGTGAAAGAGGACGGATAGCGCAGAGAGAACCATCTTGCAGCAGCTATCTACTTCCGTACTTCCAAATTTACTAAACCGACACACGCAAGGCTAGCAACTGTTGAAGGCAAGTGTATCATTAAAGTGTTGTACGCATTTGCACAATGCTCCAAAGCGCTCCCACTTGGACTGCTGAAATTAAGGTCCCCCACTACTGACATAACGGAGATGACATGCATTGCTTATGGTGGTAATAAAACAGTGTCAGTGCATATACTCTTTTAGTTCGTCACAAGGGTTATTTATGAGGCACAGTAAACAATATTCGCAATCTTTTATTTCAATGAAACATTAAATCTGGCAGACGGTGGTGCTGAACAGACAAAAAAAACATCAACAGGCAGTCATGTTCATCTCGTTATTTGACTTTTAATATTTGCAACGTAATAGCGTCCCTAATTATACAATATGACCCAAAGAGAAATGGTCTGTCTGTTTTGGGCAATTGGTTGTTTCCCCAACATTTTTGTTTAAATATACTGATTGTGGAGGATCCCAGCCTTTCGACCAGCTAATTTGCGAAAACATGCACCAAACATGAAGATGCAACTAGAACAAAGCGAAAATTGCATGTGTTAGGATAATGAATAAATTCTAAGAAGCGGTGGGTTTTGAACTCACGTCGCATTGACAACGCACGTTTCACTCAGCTAAGTGAACGCCTGAACTTACTGAGCTACAGCCCGATTTGTTCTCCTGTGGCAAAACATTAAATAAATAGAGAACTTTAAATCGTAATACCTCCTTCATTATGTTTCCAGAGGAGATAATAACGCCCATTTTCGAGTACATGAGCGGTGTTGGAAAAACTATGCTAGCTTTTAATAAAAATCGACAGAAACAAAGCTGTGATAGCTTACAATTTTAACCAGCGTAATGACTGAGCAGACGATTTTTTGAGAGAGGGGAGGTCTGTTCAGTCATCCATACCGGACAAACCTCGTCCTTAGATTCAGAGTTACCTTAAATAGTAACAACTGACTGATGTTGGCACTTATTTGTTACAAAATCTCATCGCCCGGGGCCAAAATTTGAACACAAATATCCCCAAAAAGAATGAAAATGAAGTGCAGATGTTCCGAGCCAAAATCCAGAACATCTCAATAAAGAGAAAGACCCTTTTTACCCATTAAAAATTTTGTTTATAAAAAAGCGCATTTTCGAAAATTTGTGAAATTTTACCAAATTGACAGTCATTTTTTCCCCCTGTCCATATTCTTGTCCAAACATCCAAACTATTCTCAGTCACGCTACGCATGTTTCTAGAGTACAGAATCGCCCATATATCAATTTCATTGAGATTTCTGAATATGCGTGGGCACTCTCTTGTAGGGAGCACAACTTTTTGGAAAAGCCGTTTCAAAGTTCCAAAGACTCAGCAATGAACCACCATCTAATTGTTTAGTGTTATTTGAGATCACACCCACCCAGTATTCATGCCTAAACCATTGCTACAAAACATAACAAAATGAAGTTTAGCTTATTTTGTACAATTACGTTGTCCCTTCAGAGAAGTAACAGAAGTAACACACGGTGCGTTGGCCACAGGGTAATATTTAAGCAGTAAAGCATAACGTGTCTACCACCAGTTAACAACACTACTGTAGTTTCCAGACCGCATCAAATATACACTCGCGTGCACTCTTATAAACACAGACGCATCAGCTGTTGAGTAAATGCTCTCCTCCGTCGCTAGCTTATATATGTGTGTGTGTGTTTTGTTTGGGGGGGGGGGGGGTGAAAGAATTGGCGGGACCAAATATAGTTCAACCGAGTCATCCGCTGAAGGGCTGTGATCGTGATTGTCTGAGAGTTTGGGTATAATAAACACACACATCGGAAATCTGCGCCCCAGATTCCTCAAAAAGAAATTGAAAATTGGATTTGTTCAAAAACGTACTCTCCTTTAGTTTAAATGACCAATGACAACCATTGTGTGATAGCTGAACAATATAAGTGAAAGCTCATCCAATAGAACTGAAAAGTTAGGAGGAGTATACTTGGGGTATCCAAAGCAAATCCATCTCATCACTCTACACAACGCTATCTACATAGACGACATTATGTATGTAGAAATACTTCTCGGTGGCAAGCCAACCCCGCCAAGCTTGGACACCTGTGAGGAAAAACATTCAAGAGGCGGGAATTGCTCAAATTTCCCTTATTTGAAGAGTGTCATTGCTATTGGGGGTTTCTCAGTCGTAGATAAGGAAGGCCTTTCCCTTTTTCAAAAGGGAACAATCTTAATCAGCTTCTGAAAGTCATCGTTTGTTTTTAGGCACACTAACGTCCGTTTTTTGGGATAGAAGGCGCTGTGGAGGTATAACCGAAAATACTGTAGTCTTCCAAGTCGCAGAAGTTGCTTCTCCGTAGAAGTACTGAAAAACAAACGATTGGAATTGACAAGCTTCTTTCTGACCGCTGTAACTGCTATATTTTTAATGGATAGAACCCTAAAAACATGAACTGAAGATTATTCAGTCTGTTTAGATGCGATATGGATGCATTCTGTTTGAAGAGTTGCCTTCTGTTTAATATATCATTCGAGTGAATCTCCGAGTCCCGATTTAATCATGTAGAGAAAAGTGGCACTGTGCGTTAACCTACAGCGGTCATGGACGGAAAAGTTTAATTTACGGTGATACACATCGTTTTCTTCAAGTTGATTTATTCAGTGAGAACAAGTGATTTCAGCAGAAGGAAATTTTAAAACAATGGAATTTTTATATGTAGAACATTTTTGCATCATGAAATGGGAACAAAAATTTTGAAGTTTTTTGACAGATTTCCCAAGGGTACCCATGGGAAAAAATTGAAATTTTTTTTTTACTTGACTAAACCAATAAATGGCACATGTAAAGTTTTCCATTGTTCATGATTTCATTCTTGTGAAATCTTATCTTCTGAATTATTAAAGGCATTCAACAGTTACTGGGTAGTGAGTGAACACCTTTTTCACATTATCATAAACGTTGAATTCTGAATTGGAACACTAGCGTATACAAGTTGCAACTTACAATATAGAAGAGTTCATAATTTCGACCTTCAGCTGTTACAAGAAACGCTTGAACTTCCCGACGAATCCCAGTTTTTCTGTGTAACCTACCTTCAACACAGAATTAATACTGACAACACATAAAATCACCTACCATTAAAGCTAGTAATCACACAAATCGGCTAAAAGCTTCGCGATAATAAATCTGGGAAGTTTGAGAAGAGACCCTTCTTAAACTGCACACGACTTTCTAACGACAAGGGTTACAATATGGAGCCAACATTATGACAGCCGATCAAAACTATGGCCAGCGTATTGCGGAACTGAATGCCCACCAAATGCTGAAACAAGTCTAATCTGAAACTAAACTGAAATCAACGCTATCCCTCCCTCTAAAATGTCCACTCACCTTTAATATGACACATGAAATTCACCCTGAACCAGTATAAACAGTGGAAGAAGTAGGGACCCAGAATACCCAATGTGGATGCTCGAAGGAATCTAAACTTCATCTGTGAAACCACTTATTTTTGTGACGTGGACGCTTCCCCTACCCATCGTGACTTCCCCCTCTACACATCGATATCGAAAGGTATTCCAGATAAACCCGCGAGCTTAAAATCAACATGAAACGACCCTTTAGATAAAAATATGTGAAACTGAAATAAAACGCCCCCCCCCCCCCCCCTGCACCCAACCTTTCAAACGCATACTTTGAGAGCATGCTGTTCGTAAATGACAGACTCTAGCACATGGAATCATGAGACCGGTCCATCGCCCCTGTTTAGCTCCAAACGTTGTCTAACTTATAAGCAAAGCCATTATACCTGTCTTTCTGTGAAATTAAATCTTTCAGCTCAAAATACACCGAATATTTAAAGTTTGTTGTGGTGGAATGCACTTGTTTGCTTATTATTGGGGTATCGCGACTCTTCCAACAACCTGATTTGAATTGTGTCGGGTGAAAGAGGACGGATAGCGCAGAGAGAACCATCTTGCAGCAGCTATCTACTTCCGTACTTCCAAATTTACTAAACCGACACACGCAAGGCTAGCAACTGTTGAAGGCAAGTGTATCATTAAAGTGTTGTACGCATTTGCACAATGCTCCAAAGCGCTCCCACTTGGACTGCTGAAATTAAGGTCCCCCACTACTGACATAACGGAGATGACATGCATTGCTTATGGTGGTAATAAAACAGTGTCAGTGCATATACTCTTTTAGTTCGTCACAAGGGTTATTTATGAGGCACAGTAAACAATATTCGCAATCTTTTATTTCAATGAAACATTAAATCTGGCAGACGGTGGTGCTGAACAGACAAAAAAAACATCAACAGGCAGTCATGTTCATCTCGTTATTTGACTTTTAATATTTGCAACGTAATAGCGTCCCTAATTATACAATATGACCCAAAGAGAAATGGTCTGTCTGTTTTGGGCAATTGGTTGTTTCCCCAACATTTTTGTTTAAATATACTGATTGTGGAGGATCCCAGCCTTTCGACCAGCTAATTTGCGAAAACATGCACCAAACATGAAGATGCAACTAGAACAAAGCGAAAATTGCATGTGTTAGGATAATGAATAAATTCTAAGAAGCGGTGGGTTTTGAACTCACGTCGCATTGACAACGCACGTTTCACTCAGCTAAGTGAACGCCTGAACTTACTGAGCTACAGCCCGATTTGTTCTCCTGTGGCAAAACATTAAATAAATAGAGAACTTTAAATCGTAATACCTCCTTCATTATGTTTCCAGAGGAGATAATAACGCCCATTTTCGAGTACATGAGCGGTGTTGGAAAAACTATGCTAGCTTTTAATAAAAATCGACAGAAACAAAGCTGTGATAGCTTACAATTTTAACCAGCGTAATGACTGAGCAGACGATTTTTTGAGAGAGGGGAGGTCTGTTCAGTCATCCATACCGGACAAACCTCGTCCTTAGATTCAGAGTTACCTTAAATAGTAACAACTGACTGATGTTGGCACTTATTTGTTACAAAATCTCATCGCCCGGGGCCAAAATTTGAACACAAATATCCCCAAAAAGAATGAAAATGAAGTGCAGATGTTCCGAGCCAAAATCTAGAACATCTCAATAAAGAGAAAGACCCTTTTTACCCATTAAAAATTTTGTTTATAAAAAAGCGCATTTTCGAAAATTTGTGAAATTTTACCAAATTGACAGTCATTTTTTCCCCCTGTCCATATTCTTGTCCAAACATCCAAACTATTCTCAGTCACGCTACGCATGTTTCTAGAGTACAGAATCGCCCATATATCAATTTCATTGAGATTTCTGAATATGCGTGGGCACTCTCTTGTAGGGAGCACAACTTTTTGGAAAAGCCGTTTCAAAGTTCCAAAGACTCAGCAATGAACCACCATCTAATTGTTTAGTGTTATTTGAGATCACACCCACCCAGTATTCATGCCTAAACCATTGCTACAAAACATAACAAAATGAAGTTTAGCTTATTTTGTACAATTACGTTGTCCCTTCAGAGAAGTAACAGAAGTAACACACGGTGCGTTGGCCACAGGGTAATATTTAAGCAGTAAAGCATAACGTGTCCACCACCAGTTAACAACACTACTGTAGTTTCCAGACCGCATCAAATATACACTCGCGTGCACTCTTATAAACACAGACGCATCAGCTGTTGAGTAAATGCTCTCCTCCGTCGCTAGCTTATATATGTGTGTGTGTGTTTTGTTTGGGGGGGGGGGGGGGGGTGAAAGAATTGGCGGGACCAAATATAGTTCAACCGAGTCATCCGCTGAAGGGCTGTGATCGTGATTGTCTGAGAGTTTGGGTATAATAAACACACACATCGGAAATCTGCGCCCCAGATTCCTCAAAAAGAAATTGAAAATTGGATTTGTTCAAAAACGTACTCTCCTTTAGTTTAAATGACCAATGACAACCATTGTGTGATAGCTGAACAATATAAGTGAAAGCTCATCCAATAGAACTGAAAAGTTAGGAGGAGTATACTTGGGGTATCCAAAGCAAATCCATCTCATCACTCTACACAACGCTATCTACATAGACGACATTATGTATGTAGAAATACTTCTCGGTGGCAAGCCAACCCCGCCAAGCTTGGACACCTGTGAGGAAAAACATTCAAGAGGCGGGAATTGCTCAAATTTCCCTTATTTGAAGAGTGTCATTGCTATTGGGGGTTTCTCAGTCGTAGATAAGGAAGGCCTTTCCCTTTTTCAAAAGGGAACAATCTTAATCAGCTTCTGAAAGTCATCGTTTGTTTTTAGGCACACTAACGTCCGTTTTTTGGGATAGAAGGCGCTGTGGAGGTATAACCGAAAATACTGTAGTCTTCCAAGTCGCAGAAGTTGCTTCTCCGTAGAAGTACTGAAAAACAAACGATTGGAATTGACAAGCTTCTTTCTGACCGCTGTAACTGCTATATTTTTAATGGATAGAACCCTAAAAACATGAACTGAAGATTATTCAGTCTGTTTAGATGCGATATGGATGCATTCTGTTTGAAGAGTTGCCTTCTGTTTAATATATCATTCGAGTGAATCTCCGAGTCCCGATTTAATCATGTAGAGAAAAGTGGCACTGTGCGTTAACCTACAGCGGTCATGGACGGAAAAGTTTAATTTACGGTGATACACATCGTTTTCTTCAAGTTGATTTATTCAGTGAGAACAAGTGATTTCAGCAGAAGGAAATTTTAAAACAATGGAATTTTTATATGTAGAACATTTTTGCATCATGAAATGGGAACAAAAATTTTGAAGTTTTTTGACAGATTTCCCAAGGGTACCCATGGGAAAAAATTGAAATTTTTTTTTTACTTGACTAAACCAATAAATGGCACATGTAAAGTTTTCCATTGTTCATGATTTCATTCTTGTGAAATCTTATCTTCTGAATTATTAAAGGCATTCAACAGTTACTGGGTAGTGAGTGAACACCTTTTTCACATTATCATAAACGTTGAATTCTGAATTGGAACACTAGCGTATACAAGTTGCAACTTACAATATAGAAGAGTTCATAATTTCGACCTTCAGCTGTTACAAGAAACGCTTGAACTTCCCGACGAATCCCAGTTTTTCTGTGTAACCTACCTTCAACACAGAATTAATACTGACAACACATAAAATCACCTACCATTAAAGCTAGTAATCACACAAATCGGCTAAAAGCTTCGCGATAATAAATCTGGGAAGTTTGAGAAGAGACCCTTCTTAAACTGCACACGACTTTCTAACGACAAGGGTTACAATATGGAGCCAACATTATGACAGCCGATCAAAACTATGGCCAGCGTATTGCGGAACTGAATGCCCACCAAATGCTGAAACAAGTCTAATCTGAAACTAAACTGAAATCAACGCTATCCCTCCCTCTAAAATGTCCACTCACCTTTAATATGACACATGAAATTCACCCTGAACCAGTATAAACAGTGGAAGAAGTAGGGACCCAGAATACCCAATGTGGATGCTCGAAGGAATCTAAACTTCATCTGTGAAACCACTTATTTTTGTGACGTGGACGCTTCCCCTACCCATCGTGACTTCCCCCTCTACACATCGATATCGAAAGGTATTCCAGATAAACCCGCGAGCTTAAAATCAACATGAAACGACCCTTTAGATAAAAATATGTGAAACTGAAATAAAACGCCCCCCCCCCCCCCCCTGCACCCAACCTTTCAAACGCATACTTTGAGAGCATGCTGTTCGTAAATGACAGACTCTAGCACATGGAATCATGAGACCGGTCCATCGCCCCTGTTTAGCTCCAAACGTTGTCTAACTTATAAGCAAAGCCATTATACCTGTCTTTCTGTGAAATTAAATCTTTCAGCTCAAAATACACCGAATATTTAAAGTTTGTTGTGGTGGAATGCACTTGTTTGCTTATTATTGGGGTATCGCGACTCTTCCAACAACCTGATTTGAATTGTGTCGGGTGAAAGAGGACGGATAGCGCAGAGAGAACCATCTTGCAGCAGCTATCTACTTCCGTACTTCCAAATTTACTAAACCGACACACGCAAGGCTAGCAACTGTTGAAGGCAAGTGTATCATTAAAGTGTTGTACGCATTTGCACAATGCTCCAAAGCGCTCCCACTTGGACTGCTGAAATTAAGGTCCCCCACTACTGACATAACGGAGATGACATGCATTGCTTATGGTGGTAATAAAACAGTGTCAGTGCATATACTCTTTTAGTTCGTCACAAGGGTTATTTATGAGGCACAGTAAACAATATTCGCAATCTTTTATTTCAATGAAACATTAAATCTGGCAGACGGTGGTGCTGAACAGACAAAAAAAACATCAACAGGCAGTCATGTTCATCTCGTTATTTGACTTTTAATATTTGCAACGTAATAGCGTCCCTAATTATACAATATGACCCAAAGAGAAATGGTCTGTCTGTTTTGGGCAATTGGTTGTTTCCCCAACATTTTTGTTTAAATATACTGATTGTGGAGGATCCCAGCCTTTCGACCAGCTAATTTGCGAAAACATGCACCAAACATGAAGATGCAACTAGAACAAAGCGAAAATTGCATGTGTTAGGATAATGAATAAATTCTAAGAAGCGGTGGGTTTTGAACTCACGTCGCATTGACAACGCACGTTTCACTCAGCTAAGTGAACGCCTGAACTTACTGAGCTACAGCCCGATTTGTTCTCCTGTGGCAAAACATTAAATAAATAGAGAACTTTAAATCGTAATACCTCCTTCATTATGTTTCCAGAGGAGATAATAACGCCCATTTTCGAGTACATGAGCGGTGTTGGAAAAACTATGCTAGCTTTTAATAAAAATCGACAGAAACAAAGCTGTGATAGCTTACAATTTTAACCAGCGTAATGACTGAGCAGACGATTTTTTGAGAGAGGGGAGGTCTGTTCAGTCATCCATACCGGACAAACCTCGTCCTTAGATTCAGAGTTACCTTAAATAGTAACAACTGACTGATGTTGGCACTTATTTGTTACAAAATCTCATCGCCCGGGGCCAAAATTTGAACACAAATATCCCCAAAAAGAATGAAAATGAAGTGCAGATGTTCCGAGCCAAAATCCAGAACATCTCAATAAAGAGAAAGACCCTTTTTACCCATTAAAAATTTTGTTTATAAAAAAGCGCATTTTCGAAAATTTGTGAAATTTTACCAAATTGACAGTCATTTTTTCCCCTGTCCATATTCTTGTCCAAACATCCAAACTATTCTCAGTCACGCTACGCATGTTTCTAGAGTACAGAATCGCCCATATATCAATTTCATTGAGATTTCTGAATATGCGTGGGCACTCTCTTGTAGGGAGCACAACTTTTTGGAAAAGCCGTTTCAAAGTTCCAAAGACTCAGCAATGAACCACCATCTAATTGTTTAGTGTTATTTGAGATCACACCCACCCAGTATTCATGCCTAAACCATTGCTACAAAACATAACAAAATGAAGTTTAGCTTATTTTGTACAATTACGTTGTCCCTTCAGAGAAGTAACAGAAGTAACACACGGTGCGTTGGCCACAGGGTAATATTTAAGCAGTAAAGCATAACGTGTCCACCACCAGTTAACAACACTACTGTAGTTTCCAGACCGCATCAAATATACACTCGCGTGCACTCTTATAAACACAGACGCATCAGCTGTTGAGTAAATGCTCTCCTCCGTCGCTAGCTTATATATGTGTGTGTGTGTTTTGTTTGGGGGGGGGGGGGGGGGGGGTGAAAGAATTGGCGGGACCAAATATAGTTCAACCGAGTCATCCGCTGAAGGGCTGTGATCGTGATTGTCTGAGAGTTTGGGTATAATAAACACACACATCGGAAATCTGCGCCCCAGATTCCTCAAAAAGAAATTGAAAATTGGATTTGTTCAAAAACGTACTCTCCTTTAGTTTAAATGACCAATGACAACCATTGTGTGATAGCTGAACAATATAAGTGAAAGCTCATCCAATAGAACTGAAAAGTTAGGAGGAGTATACTTGGGGTATCCAAAGCAAATCCATCTCATCACTCTACACAACGCTATCTACATAGACGACATTATGTATGTAGAAATACTTCTCGGTGGCAAGCCAACCCCGCCAAGCTTGGACACCTGTGAGGAAAAACATTCAAGAGGCGGGAATTGCTCAAATTTCCCTTATTTGAAGAGTGTCATTGCTATTGGGGGGTTTCTCAGTCGTAGATAAGGAAGGCCTTTCCCTTTTTCAAAAGGGAACAATCTTAATCAGCTTCTGAAAGTCATCGTTTGTTTTTAGGCACACTAACGTCCGTTTTTTGGGATAGAAGGCGCTGTGGAGGTATAACCGAAAATACTGTAGTCTTCCAAGTCGCAGAAGTTGCTTCTCCGTAGAAGTACTGAAAAACAAACGATTGGAATTGACAAGCTTCTTTCTGACCGCTGTAACTGCTATATTTTTAATGGATAGAACCCTAAAAACATGAACTGAAGATTATTCAGTCTGTTTAGATGCGATATGGATGCATTCTGTTTGAAGAGTTGCCTTCTGTTTAATATATCATTCGAGTGAATCTCCGAGTCCCGATTTAATCATGTAGAGAAAAGTGGCACTGTGCGTTAACCTACAGCGGTCATGGACGGAAAAGTTTAATTTACGGTGATACACATCGTTTTCTTCAAGTTGATTTATTCAGTGAGAACAAGTGATTTCAGCAGAAGGAAATTTTAAAACAATGGAATTTTTATATGTAGAACATTTTTGCATCATGAAATGGGAACAAAAATTTTGAAGTTTTTTTGACAGATTTCCCAAGGGTACCCATGGGAAAAAATTGAAATTTTTTTTTTACTTGACTAAACCAATAAATGGCACATGTAAAGTTTTCCATTGTTCATGATTTCATTCTTGTGAAATCTTATCTTCTGAATTATTAAAGGCATTCAACAGTTACTGGGTAGTGAGTGAACACCTTTTTCACATTATCATAAACGTTGAATTCTGAATTGGAACACTAGCGTATACAAGTTGCAACTTACAATATAGAAGAGTTCATAATTTCGACCTTCAGCTGTTACAAGAAACGCTTGAACTTCCCGACGAATCCCAGTTTTTCTGTGTAACCTACCTTCAACACAGAATTAATACTGACAACACATAAAATCACCTACCATTAAAGCTAGTAATCACACAAATCGGCTAAAAGCTTCGCGATAATAAATCTGGGAAGTTTGAGAAGAGACCCTTCTTAAACTGCACACGACTTTCTAACGACAAGGGTTACAATATGGAGCCAACATTATGACAGCCGATCAAAACTATGGCCAGCGTATTGCGGAACTGAATGCCCACCAAATGCTGAAACAAGTCTAATCTGAAACTAAACTGAAATCAACGCTATCCCTCCCTCTAAAATGTCCACTCACCTTTAATATGACACATGAAATTCACCCTGAACCAGTATAAACAGTGGAAGAAGTAGGGACCCAGAATACCCAATGTGGATGCTCGAAGGAATCTAAACTTCATCTGTGAAACCACTTATTTTTGTGACGTGGACGCTTCCCCTACCCATCGTGACTTCCCCCTCTACACATCGATATCGAAAGGTATTCCAGATAAACCCGCGAGCTTAAAATCAACATGAAACGACCCTTTAGATAAAAATATGTGAAACTGAAATAAAACGCCCCCCCCCCCCTGCACCCAATCTTTCAAACGCATACTTTGAGAGCATGCTGTTCGTAAATGACAGACTCTAGCACATGGAATCATGAGACCGGTCCATCGCCCCTGTTTAGCTCCAAACGTTGTCTAACTTATAAGCAAAGCCATTATACCTGTCTTTCTGTGAAATTAAATCTTTCAGCTCAAAATACACCGAATATTTAAAGTTTGTTGTGGTGGAATGCACTTGTTTGCTTATTATTGGGGTATCGCGACTCTTCCAACAACCTGATTTGAATTGTGTCGGGTGAAAGAGGACGGATAGCGCAGAGAGAACCATCTTGCAGCAGCTATCTACTTCCGTACTTCCAAATTTACTAAACCGACACACGCAAGGCTAGCAACTGTTGAAGGCAAGTGTATCATTAAAGTGTTGTACGCATTTGCACAATGCTCCAAAGCGCTCCCACTTGGACTGCTGAAATTAAGGTCCCCCACTACTGACATAACGGAGATGACATGCATTGCTTATGGTGGTAATAAAACAGTGTCAGTGCATATACTCTTTTAGTTCGTCACAAGGGTTATTTATGAGGCACAGTAAACAATATTCGCAATCTTTTATTTCAATGAAACATTAAATCTGGCAGACGGTGGTGCTGAACAGACAAAAAAAACATCAACAGGCAGTCATGTTCATCTCGTTATTTGACTTTTAATATTTGCAACGTAATAGCGTCCCTAATTATACAATATGACCCAAAGAGAAATGGTCTGTCTGTTTTGGGCAATTGGTTATTTCCCCAACATTTTTGTTTAAATATACTGATTGTGGAGGATCCCAGCCTTTCGACCAGCTAATTTGCGAAAACATGCACCAAACATGAAGATGCAACTAGAACAAAGCGAAAATTGCATGTGTTAGGATAATGAATAAATTCTAAGAAGCGGTGGGTTTTGAACTCACGTCGCATTGACAACGCACGTTTCACTCAGCTAAGTGAACGCCTGAACTTACTGAGCTACAGCCCGATTTGTTCTCCTGTGGCAAAACATTAAATAAATAGAGAACTTTAAATCGTAATACCTCCTTCATTATGTTTCCAGAGGAGATAATAACGCCCATTTTCGAGTACATGAGCGGTGTTGGAAAAACTATGCTAGCTTTTAATAAAAATCGACAGAAACAAAGCTGTGATAGCTTACAATTTTAACCAGCGTAATGACTGAGCAGACGATTTTTTGAGAGAGGGGAGGTCTGTTCAGTCATCCATACCGGACAAACCTCGTCCTTAGATTCAGAGTTACCTTAAATAGTAACAACTGACTGATGTTGGCACTTATTTGTTACAAAATCTCATCGCCCGGGGCCAAAATTTGAACACAAATATCCCCAAAAAGAATGAAAATGAAGTGCAGATGTTCCGAGCCAAAATCCAGAACATCTCAATAAAGAGAAAGACCCTTTTTACCCATTAAAAATTTTGTTTATAAAAAAGCGCATTTTCGAAAATTTGTGAAATTTTACCAAATTGACAGTCATTTTTTCCCCCTGTCCATATTCTTGTCCAAACATCCAAACTATTCTCAGTCACGCTACGCATGTTTCTAGAGTACAGAATCGCCCATATATCAATTTCATTGAGATTTCTGAATATGCGTGGGCACTCTCTTGTAGGGAGCACAACTTTTTGGAAAAGCCGTTTCAAAGTTCCAAAGACTCAGCAATGAACCACCATCTAATTGTTTAGTGTTATTTGAGATCACACCCACCCAGTATTCATGCCTAAACCATTGCTACAAAACATAACAAAATGAAGTTTAGCTTATTTTGTACAATTACGTTGTCCCTTCAGAGAAGTAACAGAAGTAACACACGGTGCGTTGGCCACAGGGTAATATTTAAGCAGTAAAGCATAACGTGTCCACCACCAGTTAACAACACTACTGTAGTTTCCAGACCGCATCAAATATACACTCGCGTGCACTCTTATAAACACAGACGCATCAGCTGTTGAGTAAATGCTCTCCTCCGTCGCTAGCTTATATATGTGTGTGTGTGTTTTGTTTGGGGGGGGGGGGGGGGGTGTGAAAGAATTGGCGGGACCAAATATAGTTCAACCGAGTCATCCGCTGAAGGGCTGTGATCGTGATTGTCTGAGAGTTTGGGTATAATAAACACACACATCGGAAATCTGCGCCCCAGATTCCTCAAAAAGAAATTGAAAATTGGATTTGTTCAAAAACGTACTCTCCTTTAGTTTAAATGACCAATGACAACCATTGTGTGATAGCTGAACAATATAAGTGAAAGCTCATCCAATAGAACTGAAAAGTTAGGAGGAGTATACTTGGGGTATCCAAAGCAAATCCATCTCATCACTCTACACAACGCTATCTACATAGACGACATATGTATGTAGAAATACTTCTCGGTGGCAAGCCAACCCCGCCAAGCTTGGACACCTGTGAGGAAAAACATTCAAGAGGCGGGAATTGCTCAAATTTCCCTTATTTGAAGAGTGTCATTGCTATTGGGGGTTTCTCAGTCGTAGATAAGGAAGGCCTTTCCCTTTTTCAAAAGGGAACAATCTTAATCAGCTTCTGAAAGTCATCGTTTGTTTTTAGGCACACTAACGTCCGTTTTTTGGGATAGAAGGCGCTGTGGAGGTATAACCGAAAATACTGTAGTCTTCCAAGTCGCAGAAGTTGCTTCTCCGTAGAAGTACTGAAAAACAAACGATTGGAATTGACAAGCTTCTTTCTGACCGCTGTAACTGCTATATTTTTAATGGATAGAACCCTAAAAACATGAACTGAAGATTATTCAGTCTGTTTAGATGCGATATGGATGCATTCTGTTTGAAGAGTTGCCTTCTGTTTAATATATCATTCGAGTGAATCTCCGAGTCCCGATTTAATCATGTAGAGAAAAGTGGCACTGTGCGTTAACCTACAGCGGTCATGGACGGAAAAGTTTAATTTACGGTGATACACATCGTTTTCTTCAAGTTGATTTATTCAGTGAGAACAAGTGATTTCAGCAGAAGGAAATTTTAAAACAATGGAATTTTTATATGTAGAACATTTTTGCATCATGAAATGGGAACAAAAATTTTGAAGTTTTTTGACAGATTTCCCAAGGGTACCCATGGGAAAAAATTGAAATTTTTTTTTTACTTGACTAAACCAATAAATGGCACATGTAAAGTTTTCCATTGTTCATGATTTCATTCTTGTGAAATCTTATCTTCTGAATTATTAAAGGCATTCAACAGTTACTGGGTAGTGAGTGAACACCTTTTTCACATTATCATAAACGTTGAATTCTGAATTGGAACACTAGCGTATACAAGTTGCAACTTACAATATAGAAGAGTTCATAATTTCGACCTTCAGCTGTTACAAGAAACGCTTGAACTTCCCGACGAATCCCAGTTTTTCTGTGTAACCTACCTTCAACACAGAATTAATACTGACAACACATAAAATCACCTACCATTAAAGCTAGTAATCACACAAATCGGCTAAAAGCTTCGCGATAATAAATCTGGGAAGTTTGAGAAGAGACCCTTCTTAAACTGCACACGACTTTCTAACGACAAGGGTTACAATATGGAGCCAACATTATGACAGCCGATCAAAACTATGGCCAGCGTATTGCGGAACTGAATGCCCACCAAATGCTGAAACAAGTCTAATCTGAAACTAAACTGAAATCAACGCTATCCCTCCCTCTAAAATGTCCACTCACCTTTAATATGACACATGAAATTCACCCTGAACCAGTATAAACAGTGGAAGAAGTAGGGACCCAGAATACCCAATGTGGATGCTCGAAGGAATCTAAACTTCATCTGTGAAACCACTTATTTTTGTGACGTGGACGCTTCCCCTACCCATCGTGACTTCCCCCTCTACACATCGATATCGAAAGGTATTCCAGATAAACCCGCGAGCTTAAAATCAACATGAAACGACCCTTTAGATAAAAATATGTGAAACTGAAATAAAACGCCCCCCCCCCCCCCCTGCACCCAACCTTTCAAACGCATACTTTGAGAGCATGCTGTTCGTAAATGACAGACTCTAGCACATGGAATCATGAGACCGGTCCATCGCCCCTGTTTAGCTCCAAACGTTGTCTAACTTATAAGCAAAGCCATTATACCTGTCTTTCTGTGAAATTAAATCTTTCAGCTCAAAATACACCGAATATTTAAAGTTTGTTGTGGTGGAATGCACTTGTTTGCTTATTATTGGGGTATCGCGACTCTTCCAACAACCTGATTTGAATTGTGTCGGGTGAAAGAGGACGGATAGCGCAGAGAGAACCATCTTGCAGCAGCTATCTACTTCCGTACTTCCAAATTTACTAAACCGACACACGCAAGGC
>JAUFNR010000533.1:0-15000 GCA_031216915.1 Pictodentalium vernedei | reverse complement strand
TCTGTCTGTCTGGATTTCTGTCCGTCTGTCTGGATGCTGCTAACCTGCCTGCCTACACACTTGTCAGCCTACATGTGTGACTGTATGTCTTCGGTGCGAGCGCTAAATACTGGACTAAATATTTCAGAGTCGTATCAATTCATTATCTATCCAGAGACAGAGAGAGAGAGAGAGAGAGAGAGAGAGAGAGAGAGAGAGAGAGAGAGAGAGAGAGAGAGAGAGGGGAGGGGGGGAGAGAGAGGGGAGAGAGACAGAGAGAGTTGGACAAAGACAGAGGGAAAAGGGGATAGGGAGAGAGCGAACGAGAGAGAAAGAAGGGGAGAGAGAGGAGAGATAGAGGTAGGGGCAAAGGCAGAGGGAGGGAGGGAGGGAGGGAGGGAGGGAGGGAGGGAGGGAGGGAGGGAGGGAGGGAGGGACGGACGGACGGACGGACGGACGGACAGAGAGAGAGAGAGGGATGGGGAAAGAGAGCTGGGCAAAGACAGACGGAGAGGGGATAGAGAGAGAGAATGATGGAGAGAGAGAGAGAGGGGGAGGCAGAGGGACACATGATAGAAAGAGAGGGGAGACAGATAGAGAGAAAGAGGAGAGAGAGAGAGAGAGAGAGAGAGAGAACTGGCGGTACCGTAACTGTGAGCACATTTTCTCTGTTTTAGACCAACGTTGTGAGCACCGCGAGTCATTTGAGAGACGTTGCGCGGACATTTCCATGTCCCCACAATTACGGTGGGTTTCATCGGTCTGTCGCGGACTGTAGCGGACACATTTTCTATTGTTTTTCATGTTAACTCACAGTTTCAACAGCACATTTTATCATGTCATTGCTTGTTTGGTCAGGGATGCTTCGTAACTTTTGTAGAACGAAGATTGTTATATCACATGAAATGTCCTCACAACGCTCTCTCAGTCTCTCATTTTGTCCCACTGACGGAACTTTCAGATTCTAAAGTTGTATTGTTGACAATTTCGAAGGCGTGTTTGGAAGTAATTTGGACATTTGACTTTTCCACAAAGGCAAAGCGCTAACAAATAAAAATATATCACTGTAATCAGGCATTTACATGTGCGGAGAATTTTTTTTCGTTTATGGTTGTTGGTTTTAGATAGAATAAATTAAATATTCGCTCAGTGTAGCGTTGGAGTTGATCTTATCACCTAATTTCGAACCACGCTGCCAGAGTTCAAGAAACTAACGTCGATGCACGTTTCTACCCATTTCTCCGACAAACCAAGCGATACGAGTATTCCCACTACCAAAATTGTCTTATTCAATGCGTTTTTGTTACTTTTTATCAGATAATAAAAGCACGATTCCGCAGAGTGCAATCCCAACTTATCAGCTTATCTGTCCAAACTTAAGAAGTTCGTTTTCGTTAGTCCAAACATGGCCTGGAAGTCTGTAATATAATTTTTGGTTTTGGTACGTCCTTGGAAGGACGAACCAAACCCAAAAATTATATTACAGACTTTCAGGCCATGTTTGGACTAGTTTTCGTAAAAGCCCACATCATCACAGTACAGTCGCCATGGACTGGTCGTAATACACGCGTGGGGTAAAGCTGAAGAATAGGGGACTTTTCCTTTTATGTAAAAACATTGCATTTTTCTCACCTTTTTTCTACATTTTCCTATTACTAGTCATGTTTTCGATAAAATGACCGAAAGATATTCACTTTTGACTGAGATTAGAGATAATTGAAACCCTTTTAATGTTACGGTGCCAGAGATTCTTCTGCATTCTTGCCATTTTGAAGTGTGTGTTTACATAAATTTTGTTTTCTCTTTGGCTGGCAATTGTAGGTCTATTGTCAGTGTAGTGAGGGTTAGGGTTAGCTTACCGGTAAGCTAACCATAGCCCTCACTACTCTGACCCTAGACCATGTCGGGAACAGAACAAACAAGCGTACCATATACAACCAATACACAGAGCAGACGCCAAAAAAAATGGAGGAAAGATGAATGTGAACGTCACAAATCGCACCGGTAAAAACAATTGTTGAGCAGTTATAATTGCCAGTAAAAGTGAATATCTTTCGGTCATTTTATCGAAAACATGACTAGTAATAGGAAAATACAGAAAAAAGGTGAGAAAAATGCATTGTTTTTACATAAATGGAAAAGTCCCCTATTCTTCAGTTTTACCCACGTGGGCAGTGATGTCCACGCATGCATTTACCAGGTAATGAAAATCATCAACAGCAAAATTTTAATTAAGGTGCTATGTTAGGGAATCACCCAAACTGTTCTCTTGCTAAACTGTCCTCTATAATTTGATGCAAACCGGTTGCTACATTTACCCTGAACCATCCTCCAGAGCACCCAAACCCTCCTCAACAGTGCCTGAACCACCATCTATGCAATTTAGAAATTGTGGTGACCATTAGGTCTTTGTGGGAACCAAGAAAAGGGAAAAATATTTTCACATTTGCTCTTATTTCGAAAAGTATACAAACATATTGTCAACAAAAATGTCCAGAAAAATATATTAACATAAAATACATTTGATAACATAATGATGAACTGTCGCTAGGTTAGATACGAATAATTTTAAATAAATTCTGGTTGGAGCGACATTTTCATTTCATCTTTATATGAATAATTTAATTTTTAATTTTAAATAATTATCAGATTGGCATTTATAAATATTATTTTACCACCAGATGTTGAACATTTGATAACAAAATAATAGTTATGAACTGTCACTAGGTTAGATATGAATAATTAACGGTTAATTCTGAAGACTTTTCAGAGCAATGTTTATAAATATTATTTTACTGTCAGATGTTAAACATTTGGTAAGAAAACGATATTTATGAACTATTGCGAGGTTAGATATGATAATGTTTATAAATAACTACAAGGACAATGCAAACAAGGACACAGAGATAACAAGGCAAACAATTAGTGATACATGTACATGTAAATAATTATCGAAAACAAACATGAAAAATGATTTTGAAAACTCTCAAACTTTCGAAAATAATGTATTATTTACTCAAAATAAAAAAAAAGATGGGGATGAATAATTGTTCTGGAGGATGGTTTGGATCCATTAGTGGCCAGTTTGTGTCAAAATGTATCGGCAGGTTTGGGTCAAATTGCAGAGGATGGTTCGGCCAGCGGATGGTTTGGGTGTAAGTCCTATATTAGTTATAAGTAAGAGAAATTTGTTTACTTTGAAATTCCCACCTCTGAAAGTCTGATATTCCATAAATTCAAATAAATATACACAAATTATATATCAAAATGAAGGTTGAGATGTATTGAACACAAATTATATATGAAATCAACTTGTAAACGCGAATGTAGGCAGTGGGCACCAATGCGTCCTGGATGTCTGCTACAGTATTCATACAGTTAAAACTAGAAGTCCTGTCACGAATAGTGCGCTTATCTAGGCTTAATTGCGCGTTGGAATTGCGTGCAATTGCCATATAGAATGGCATCCAAAGCACGGCAGGCTCTCTTGTTTACTCTTAGCAAACACATGCAATATTTCTGCCAATGGACCTCCGGGTTACCCGAAGGTCCATTGGCTGAAACATTGCTTGTGCACAGGCCATATGTACAGAATTTCATTGCTTGTGCACAGGCCATATGTACAGAATTTCATAGCTTTACTTGGGCCATAACGTGTACATTAACGCGCATATTAACATGCTATTTGTGCACATTTCATGGCAGGACTTCTAGTTTTAACTGTACCAGAACTGAATTTTCAGGCAAACCTCTTGCGGCCAAATGTGCAAGCTTCAGATATCCAAGAAGAAAGCTAGGCCATCAGAATTCTTCAAAATGCAGTGACCGAGCTGTGTGGGGTTAAATTTCAAAACTATCAGTTTTGTTTACATTGTAAATTACTTTTTCTGGTCAACGTCTTTGGATGGAAAAAGCCTCAGTACAGATCAATGTCTAAAATCAAAAAATGAGAAAGATCACCTAAATATGGCATACTATTATTCATTAGAGACTGCGCTGTTGCCATAGTCTATGCAAAGTATCACAACACCTGTTGAAATTTCTAAGAATTATGATTTTGTTTTTCAATGGAAATTTGTGGAATCCCCAGGGCTCGATTTAACTGGATCCGCATAGCGATTTTTGAATCAATTTTTAACTATCGCTAATCAATTTTCCATGACAAAAACAAATAATAGGAAATGCCAATCAAAATTTATCCACGTTACTAAACTGCTATTTAAATTTTAAAAATTAAATTGACTCCTGAGTATCAAGTGATTTGCGCATGTCTATCACACATGGAGTCTATCTTCAATTAAACTGCAGACAGTGTTGTCTTTTTCCCAAATGCATTCCAATTGTTGCACTCTAAAGTGTTTTGAATGCCTAGCTTTGTTCTTGGATATGTGAAGTACATTTAGCTACAAGTTGTTCTGGAAATATTATTTTATTATCAGTTCTGGTGCGAATTCCAGGAACCATTGGTGCCTACAGTCAACTGTATGAGTTGAGTACATAATATGTTTCGTGTTCGATACATCTCATTCTACTTTTTGATGTATAATTTGTGTATATTTAATTTGAGTTCATGGAATATTAGAGGTTGGAGATTCAAATAAAACAAATTTCTCAGAATTATATTGCACCTTAATGAAGCACCTGTTTGTACCTGGTACTTCATTGATTAAATTTTTCATAAATATATCTATAATTAGTGTTTGGAATCTAATATTATTGCATTTGTTGAAATATACATGTAGCACATGCATGGAAAGTGACCAGTCTGTATATGTACATCATCCAAACATGGACTTAACCCTTTACCTAACATGAAAAGCAGACGACTCTTAAAAAATATTCTTGAATAACCAATTTTTTGTCTCAAAAACATAGGTTATGTCCCCTCATTGGAATGAGCTTGATGAGTTGTTCCAACGAGGAGTCATAACCTATGTTTTTGAGACAAAAATGAAAAAAATAATTGAAGAAATTAATTGGCAATTTTTGAGAATAACGCTGTCTGGTTCTGGTTGTTATGTTGGTAAAGGGTTAAAAGTAGGTACTCTCTCTTTTGTAAAAAGTACTCGTTTTAAAGGGGGTTGTTCAAGGATGTTCAACAAAACTTAGGGAGAATTGTTTGAAGTTTTCACCAGTCATTGCCCAAAATGCTGATAAAACAAAGTCATATTGCACCCCAAAATAATGACAAGGGAACACAGAAATGGAATATATTTATGTTTTCTCCCCCCCCCCCCCCCCTCCTCACCCCCAATTTTTTTATGATTTTGACAATAGGCAAGCTTCCAATGGCTTAAGTACACATGTAACAAATTGCAAAAATCATGAATAGATTGGTAATTCCAATGGCAGGACTTAAAAATAAGACTTTGACCTTCAGGCTTGGAGGAAGCACATTGAACCATTTTGTTTTCCTACAAATGCCCCAAGTAGAAATGCCCGAAAAATTTAATTTCTTTATTTGGTAACATGTTGGACATTTGTGATCATTTCTGGTGTTTGCATGTAGTTATGACAACTGCTATTTAAAAACACAAAAAATTGATCGATCACCTGATTTGGTTTGGAGTGTGTAATAGTTCATTCTATGCTTTACATGCACTTTGCATAATTTATGCTGAAACTATCCTCCTCCTGTAGTGTGTACCAGGAAGGCAGCCTTTTGTTTGAACAGGCCAATTTTTCAAAAGTAATTGCTAGTTTGTTGATTGAATCCAGTCAGTCAATGAAATGCACAAACAAAACCACGGTTATTTTGGTTAGTGAATGGATTTTTCCGTAATTTCATAAGTGTATGAGCAGACCTTTGTTTATTTGTTTACTTTACGGTATACATAATACAGAAAAATGTACATTAAACACATTGAAAATGGCAATAAAAATAATAAATAAATAAGGCCGCACAAAGTAGATCTTCTGTTTCTCAGGCCATTATTTGTGAAATTGCATGCAGGCGAGGGTTTTTTTATTTTATTTTTTATTTCAGTAATTTCTTCTTTGCCATCAAAAGTTCATGTTCTTGGTTCAAGTTTTAGGCCTCATAATCTACAGAATAGCATGGGTGGTGGTGTATTTCATCCCTTGAGTACAAGAAGGCTTTGCAATGCTAAAGCATTGCAAAGCCTTCTTGCACTCAAGGGACAAATTCATCAATTTTTTTAACTTGGGTAAAATATCAGACATAAACCATTTATTTTTAATTTTTTGTAAGTTTAAATTGGTTATAAAAAGAGAGCATGCGGAAGCCAAAAGGACCATGCGGGAGGGCCTGAGAAACATATTTTTTTAGGCCTAACAATTGCATTTGTGAACAAATACAAAAATAGTGTATACCGCAGGGAGATGGCACAGCCAGATTGGCTGTCTACCTGCCATCCCCCTATTAGCTATACAGTATCAGCTTGTGTCAGACCAACAATAAGAAATATAAACTAACAGATAGTTATTTGCATGCACTATGTGTACTTATATATAACTAGTTATCCTGTCAACTTTTCCATGGATGCTTCCAATGTGGGCATTGTCTTTTGCATTATTAATAATTGTGATCTGACAAGTAAGCAGCCTATATCAGAAGCTGATGACGAGACCCGGAGTCAGAGAGCGAAAACTATTTTTAGTCGAGTTGTGTCGAAGTCAAACACGACTTATACTTTGATGAATGGCGGGCGAGCGTAAACAATTGGTTTCCAGATGATAACTTGATAATGGTTCAACCCATGTTCCTGAAACTTCATAGGTAGGTTGGTATCAGTGAGAGGAAGAACCCTATTAATTTTGGACTTGCTTGGCCAAAGGTCAAGGTCACAGTGACCTTAAACATAGTAAATTGTAAACAATTGGTTTCCGGATGATAACTTGACTACGGTTCAACCCACATTCATGAAACGTCATATGTAGGTTGGCCTTCATAAGAGGAAGAACCCTATTTATTTTGGACTTACTAGGTCAAAGGTCAAGGTCACAGTGACCCTGAATATAGTAAATCAAAACAATTGGTTTCCAGATGATAACTTGATAATGGTTCGACCCATGTTCATGAAACTTCATAGTTAGGTTGGCATCAGTGAGAGGAAGAACCCTATTTATATTGGACTCGCTAGGTGGAAAGGCCAAGGTCACAGTGACCTTCAACTTAGTAAATCGTAAACAATTGGTTTCCGGATGATAACTTGATAATGTTTCGACCCACATTCATGAAACATCATAGGTAGGTTGGCATCAGTGTGAGGAAGAACCATATTTATTTTGGACTTGCTAGGTGAAAGGTCAAGTCACAGTGACCTTCAACAAAGTAAATCGTAAACAGTTGGTTTCCGGACGATAACTTGATGATGGTTTAACCCACGTTCATGAAACTTCATA
The DNA here is from genome assembly GCA_031216915.1 of Pictodentalium vernedei. NCBI lineage: Eukaryota > Metazoa > Mollusca > Scaphopoda > Dentaliida > Dentaliidae > Pictodentalium > Pictodentalium vernedei. Next base: position 7,656 of record JAUFNR010000533.1, on the reverse strand, counting down.
GGTAGGTTGGCCTAGGTGAGTGGAAGACCCCTATTTATTTTGGACTCACTAGACCAAAGGCCAAGGTCACAGTGACCTTGGAACATAATAAATCGTAAACAATTGGTTTCCAGATGATAATTTGACAATGGTTCCACCTACATTCATGAAACTTCATAGGTAGGTTGGCATTGGTGCAAAAAGAACCCTATTTATTTCGGAATCACTAGGTCAAAGGTCAAGGTCACAGTGACCCTTCACATAGTAAATTGTAAACAACTGGTTTGCGGACGATGAGTTGATAATGATTAAACCCACTTCTGTGCTGTCACAACTCGACATTGGATCGGTGATCCTATCAGCATTTTTTATTTTATTTTTTTTAATTTGTTTAAGCCAGATCAGAATGTGTAAGTAAATTATGGTTGTGGAAAATCCAAATTACCGAGCTGTTAATAGCATATAATTAGAAAGGACGAAAAGATATGATTAAACTTGTACCTAAGCAATCTACACAATATGGGCTATTACAGTTTACATTAGCATCATACGATCTTAATTTTTTTATCAACTCATTTCTAAATGTGCCTCTAAGTGGGATATTATGCTGTCTTTCATCCAGTCCATTCCAAATTTTCGGGTAAGCGAATGTTGGGAGGACATCTAGAGATCTTGTTTGAGATCTTTCTTCAAGAAGCATGCCAGATTGTCTGGTGGATCTTCCACTTCTATTTTCCATAGCACTGAACAAATTATCAAAAGACAAGGGGAGATTATTATTTCTCCAGTCAAATAGAAGCAGAGACGTATGGAGCATAAAAAGATTGCTAACCTTTAAAGTTTTTTTCTTTTTGGAACAAAGGGTCTGTGTGAGAGTTATATCGTTATAGAGTGTTTTTGCATTAAAAACAACTTATTTATACCTATCGAGTTACCTCAAACATGGACCCCATAAATAAAATGACTGTGCACTAAAGTATAATACAATGTTTTCATTGCAGCATGTGGCAATATAGTTTTTACTTTGTTAAGAACATAGTTTGCACGAGCTATTTTTGCACACAAATTAGAAATGTGAGCCTTATATGAGAGATGCTCATCAATATGTATGCCTAGAAATTTTAATGACGATTCGTTTCGGTCAGAAGTAACTCGATCTATTTTCTTATTGTTTATGGAACTGCTCTCTTATTGCGGGGGTTTATAATGACAAATTTGGTTTTAGCAGTATTGAGGAGGAGGTAATTAGCCGAACACCACCGAGAAATCTTTTCTAGTTCAAGATTAATATAATTTACAAAAATGAATGTGGTCCGAGTGGTTGGAGAAAAAGCACTGGTATTTTCTTCCTCTTGGCATCTTTTTTAGGTCTTCCATCTTAAAATGCTAGTTTACAACCCCATGTTATAGGTTTTCACCATTATCACTGGTTCCTACCCAGCACCCTTTGACGTAAGTTTACTCGACTAACTGGAGAAGGCTTCTTAGTTTCCCAAATTCCCAGTGTCAAGCCAAAGGTCTAGTTGAATGTAAATTACGCATGGCGTTTACTGAGAATTCCCACAAACCTGAATATAATAGATCTCAATCCTTAAGTGCCTGATCATAAGGAATTCACCACTGAAAAGCAATCAGCGTCGACTCTCGACAGTGTCGTAATATAATAGATCTCAAGCCTTAAGTGCATGATGATAAGGGATTTGCCACAGAAAAGCAGTCGGTGTCAACAGTGTCGTATACGACACTGTCGACGCCGATTGCTTTTCTAGGGCGAACTGTGTGTTTTTTTTCTTCCAAAATTCGAAGGTGTACTAAGCTATATTGCAAGCATCAGGAAACATGGCCAAACTATATATTGCCGAAACACTGCCAAACTTTCAAACACTGCATAATTTGGGCGCAATTATTTTATTTGGGCACAACATTCACCATCGTTAGTTGGGAAGAATTTAAACGCCTGTGTTTGAGATTCATGTCTTTAATCATTAGTATTCTAACAGTTCTAACCATGACAAATGCTTGTTGATGTTAGGGGCCTTCAGTGTTTACATAGCACCAATTTCACATTACCAGGCTTAAGCGATGTGATCTGTGTAGATCAAATTGACACTAAATGTAATTGCATGGCAAAGAAAGTTAACATTGCCATGTTCCCAAATTTCACTGAGGAATAGCTAAGTGTTGTTCTTTTTTTTTTAGCTCACCTGACTGAAAGAGCCTCATACTGGAAGGGATTGGGTGGGGGAAAATCCACCACAATTCTTAAAAAATCTTCTCATGAACCAGTGGGTACAATGATTTGAAATTTGGTATGGAGCTTCCTTTTGAGGTGTAGAATCAAGTTTCTTCAAACTAACTTTGTGGAACAATATTTGCCTTTGTAATGAGAGGGGCAAAATGTTTGTCCTCACTCAAAATTTCTGTTTTCTGAACCAATGTTCCGATTTGAACCAAATTTGATATATGGTAGTAATTATTGAGTCATAAGTACTTGTTTCATGCAAAAAACACATTTTCCTGTGTCCCTCAGGAGCTAAAAATAGAAATATTTACAAATACCCATTTTTCCCAAACCACACAAAACAGAGAACTGTTATTTTTGGATGGTGAAGAAAATTGCCATTGGTTGTGTCAGGGCGTTGTATAAAAGGCCTAAAAAAAATGCTGAGTCAGCATATCTGTAAAAATTTCTCTACATTCACTGATTAGAATCATTATACAAACAAAGTTTGGGGGGGTATACAGGAATCACCCTGTCCATCCATCTGTCCATCTGTCCATCCTTGTAAGTGCAACTCCACCTAAACCGTTTGAAGAATTTTCATGAAACTTTACACAATGGAAGAACTCCATATGCAGATGTGCATGAAGCAATATAATTCCGTTCTGACATTTCCAAGGGGAGATAATCTAACTTATACATTTCAGGCACGGGAGGTATCACTTTGTGAGCTTGCTCACAGTACCTCTAGTTTTATATTTGATATACGACATCCATAGGGGTTGTGTGGGGGTGAGGCTCAGATACAAGTGGGTTAAAATTCCACCCCCCCCCACCCCCAGTTTATATTTTCGCTCAATACAGGAGCCCAAATTATCAACTTAGGGCAATATAGGGAACATTCTTTAAAAACCTTAGAACTTCTTCAGATCCACCAGTCAGAATATGTTTTTAATTTTGTGGTATACACATCTATAGGGAGGTGAGATTTAAGTTTGTTCAAATCCACTGCCTGGGTTAATATTTGGGCTCCCTATGATAGCCCAAATTTTAACTTTTTTAATGCAAGATGAGGAAATTTCTTCAAAGATCTCTTTCTTCAAATCCACTAGTCGGAATACTTTTGTATTTGATATAAAACATTTCGGGGTTGTGGGGGGGGGGGGGGGAGGGTTGTCACATTCTAATTTGTTAGGTTTAGGCTTCCTATGTGAACCCAAATTTTAACTTAGTGCAATATGAGGGAATTTCTTCAAAAGTCTTCTTCTCTAGAACCATTTCATAAAATGTTTTGATATTTGGTACATAGCATCTTTGGGGAGTGGGGGGAGGGGGGGGTAGGTTTGTTCAAATAGAGTCCCTGAGTTAATATGTGGGCTTTTTATGGGAGCCTGAATTGTAACTTAATGCATTATGAGGAAATTTCTTTAAAAATCATCTCCAAATCCACCAGTCAGAATGCTTTTGTATTTGGTATACAGCATCTCTAGAAGGGTGAGATTCAGATTCAAGTTTGTTTAAATTGGGTCTCTGGGTTAATATTTGGACCCCCTATGGTAGGCCAAATTTCAACTTGGTGCAGAATGAGGAAATTTATTAAAAATTTTCAGATCCCCCCAGTCAGAATGCTTTCACAAACAGCATCCTTGTGGTGGAAGAGAAGAGCTCTGACTCAAGTTTGTTCAAGTTAAGTTCCAAGGTTGATATTTGGACTCCCAAGTTTTGCATTACTGGAAATTGGGGCATTATGTTGGTGGTAGCAATCCCAGTACTAGAAACAAAATCATCTGGTATGGACAGAGTTATAAAGAATTAAACAACTCCATTCCCCTGTAGTGTTAACTAACTATAGATGCTAATTAAATCCTTCTTTAAACAACTATTGTCTGGTGAATGAATGCCTCAGACTCCATTAGGCATCTTTTAATTCATTTGGATAGCAGACAAACATGGAAATGGAAACAGAAAGTTGTGCTAAATATAGTTTGGCATTCAATCAAGTGATATTTTTGCGGCAACCGCGTTGTGTCCTTGGGCAAGACACTTCACCCCGATTGCCTACATGGGGGCACGATGACGCTGTGTACTGAGGCGTACTGCACGTCGATGGTGCGCATGTTTTCAACCAATCTAACCCTGCCTGTGCTGCGGTGCAGAGTTCAGAGTTACGATGTTGGAGAGCTGACAGCTGCTCGTCGTTGCTCGGTGGTTCTCTCCGGGTACTCCGGCTTCCTCCACCCGTAAAACTGTCACGGTCACGATTAGCCATTGTGCATAAGTATGTGACCTTAAACACCAATAAATATATATAAATAGTGATATTTTTGTGTAAAAACAAGTTTGACAAATAATATTAAATGTTTGTGTGGATATATTTTTTGTTTTGAAACCTATTAATCCAGTTAAATATTTTATGTATGGATAACAACAAAATTAAGATATTACCAAACACTGGCTTAGGTATCCATTTCTAAAAATGGCATCCCTGGATAAGGAAATTGAAAAATTGTCCTGCATTTTCGACTTTATCTACATGTACCAATATTGAATGAGAAGATTGTCAGTATTACATTTCCCTGTAGAGTAAATGTATTGAGCATTTTCAATTCCATCGCCTTGCTGGATTGAAAAGAATGTAGCCATTTCTGCAATTCCTAGATCCACGAAAACAATATTTTGCCCAAGTTCATAATTTGCCTTTTACAGTTACAAAATGTTATATTGCTGATTTTTAGCTCAACTTTGGCGAAGCAAAATTTGAGCTTATGTCATGGCCAGTCGTCCGTCTGTCTGTCAACAATTCAATACGGCTCGGGCTAGAGGCTGTATTTATGAACTGATATTTACGAAACTTCTTGGGTACCCTTGTTATGACCATGGGACGAGAACGAGTGTTTTTGGGTCCGATCCGAAATTCAAGTTGGCCGCTGGCGGCCATTTTGTACAGACTTAGGTGAAATCAGGTTTTTGTGCAGAACTTCCATATGAAAGTGCTGATTTGAATAATTTTTTGTATGAATGTTTAGTACCATGGGATACATCACATATAATACGGGTTTTTTTTCTCGTACGTAAATTATGCAAATTAGACTAACTTTGATGTATTTAGTGTTACTTTCAGCACTGTAAGTGCAAATGCCAATACGGCTCGGGCTAGAGGCCGTATTTATAAACTGATCTTTACGAAACGTCTTGGGTACCTTTGGTATCACCGTGGGATGAGAACGAATGTTTTTGGGTGCGGTCCGAAATTCAAGATGGCCGATGGCAGCCATTTTGTTCAAACTTTGGTGCAATCAGATTTTTGCACAGAACTTCCATATGAAAGTGCTGATTTGAAAAATTTTGTGTGTGAATATTTAGTACCATGGGATACATCACATATAATACAGGGTTTTTTCTCGTGCAGAAATTATGCAAATTAGATGAAATTTGATTTTTTCTGTGCTACATGTACTTACACACAATAAGTACACATGTCAATACGGCTCGGGCTAGAGGCTGTATTTATCAACCAATCTTCACGAAACTTCTTGGGTACCTCTGTTATCACCATGGGACGAGAACAAGTGTTTCTGAGTGCGGTCCAAAATTCAAGATGGCTGCCAGTAGCCATTTTGTACCGAAATTCGGTCTAATCAGTTTTTTGTACACAACTTCTATACGGCTCAGGCTAGAGGCCGTATTTATGAACCGATCTTTACGAAACCTCTTGGGTACCTTTGTTATCACTGTGGGATGAGAACGATTGTTTTGGGGTGTGGTCTGAAATTCAAGATGGCCACCACAGCCATTTTGTACTAAAATTAGTGCAGTCTTTTGTACAGAACTTCTGTATGAAAGTTCTGATTTGAATAAATTTTTTATGAATGTTTAGTAAAATGGAATACATCACATACAGTGAGGGTTTTTTCTCGTGCAGAAATTATGCAAATTAGATGAATTTTGATTTATTTAGTGCTACTTATACACTGTAAGTGCACATGTCAATACGGCTCGGGCTAGAGGCTGTATTTATCTACCGATCTTCACAAAACTTCTTGGGTACCTTTGTTATCACCTTGGGACGAAAACGAGTGTTTCTGAGTGCAGTCCAAAATTCAAGATGGCTGCCAGTGGCCATTTTGTACCGAAATTAGGTCCAATCAGTTTTTTGTCACAACTTCTATACAGCTCGTATTTATGAACTGATCTTCATGAAACTTCTTGAGTACCTTTGTTTTCACCTTGGGACAGAAATGAGTGTGTTTTAGGGTGCCTTTGTTATCACTGTGCTATGAGAACAAATATTTGGGGATTCAGTCAGACCCACTCTGGGACTCAAAGATTTCTTTTCTAGTTTAGCATCTGACTGTCACCCACCTTTACAATAGTTTACCTATACATTTGTTACAGGCTACGGTTTATGTACAGACCGTTACAATACTTTGTATGTACCTTTGTTATCAGGTCATTACCTAGATCTTTGTCATTGCTGTGTCACATACTATACATGTACATGTCTTGACAAGTTGAGCTACAGTGTCATTGACATTTTCATTCCACCTGGTTTGGAAATGAAAGCCTAATTTTTCATGCATTTTTATTTGGGGTGTTTGAAACACATTGGGGATGAAATGGTAAAATATGCCTTCACCGAGTCAGGTATTCGAAATCATTTATTTGAAACCCTGTCAATCGAATTACCACTCTACATGTATTTGTTATTTTTGGAATTCATTACTTTTGCCATTGGAAGCATGTCTGTTATGAAAATCGCCCAAAAGGAAAAACTAAATATATTCCATTTCCTTGCTCTCTAGTCATTAATTTGATATATAAATTAGTATAATATGACTCTGTTTAATTCTTTTATCAGTATTTTGGGCATAGTTGAAAATTTCAAAATAAAGTTTGGTTGGATGACCACTTAATAAATACCTACAATTACAAAAATCTCCAGAATGTATATTTTTAATTGTTCAATAATACCCCAGGTCCACCCGTCTTTTTCAACTGTTGACAGATTGATCCTTTCTTAGAATTTCTCTCCTTCCTCATTTTGCAGGTGGGAAATATTTCTGATAAAAACAATTTCGTCCGGTATGTCACAGGTTGCTCTACCTCAATGCTCTCCCTTTCCCCTCTTCCATCTACTTCCAAGCATGAACATTCCATCAGTTGACAAACATTGGTTTTAGTGTTGAAAGGATTGGCTATTTTGGGAAGTCGACTGGTTGACAGGACTAATCGACAAAAGTTAATTGGTTGGACATTTCTTTTGGAACACTAGATTTTAGTGAGAATTTCTGATTTGTGATTTTGACAATAATTTACATTCCTTCATGATGAACATGATTATTAATAATGGTAGTCGTGAAGGAACAGAAAACTATAGACAAAATCAGGTATCACAAGACCTAATTCTCACTAAAATGTAGTCTCCCAATAGAAAAGTTATGTTTTAAAGATAAAAA
>JAUFNR010000436.1:0-30000 GCA_031216915.1 Pictodentalium vernedei | reverse complement strand
CTTTGACGTCCGCTAGCTTGTCCGGTGTAGCGTCCATTCACCGAATGGTTCGGCAGCCGGGTTCGTCCGTTGCGGTCTAGAAGGAATTTTGGGGTGATGCGAGCACTATAAATTAACTTAATGCACACCCAGTGACGGCGGATCGGAGGGAGAACGCAGGAAGCCTTTTAGTCCGGTTCATAGCTCGTTCCGGTCCATCCGGACGGCAAGCGAGAGAGGCCCCTCTCTCGTTCAACAACATCTGGCCCCAGATGTTGTGGTACAAAATGTGTTGCAAGCGGAGCATACGTCCGTCGCTCGGGACGCTCCGTTGTATAGGCAGTCCGCTGAGACTGCTAAGGCTTCCTCTTCTCGTCAGCGCACACGACCGCACCTTGGCTGCGTGACCACCGATATATTACCAGCTTCGCCGATCAAGGATTCTTCGGCGACCAGGTCACACCATCCGGTAGCCAGGGACACGAGGCCTGCAGACTCCGGACGTTCGCATAGGAAGTGTGCGGGAGTCAACGTACACGGAGCTTCCGGCGGCAATGCATCGTAAGACCGCTACTGCACAGGCCTCGGGAACGGACGTGCTTTCCTTAATAGCACAGTTTATCGCAGCATCCCAGCATCAACTGAATCTGTCGCATATATTTTATCCGACAATGCTGGGTCGGGGCTCTCCGCGGAAGCGGGTACGGACGTCCGAAAGTTTCATCCGGTCCGACGGGATACCGAAAGGGATTCGGAGGATTTCGAGCTTTCCCTTTCGGAACAACATATGCTGTTGTGTATGTCATCTGACTTGGTCTTCTACAGCTTCTTTCGTCGGACCAGAATGCTGCGATGCCGGATAAGAAACTGATAGCGTCGGTGGACTTAGAAATTTTTGGTTCGGTTCAGGGACATCGTCCCTCAGTTCCGACATAGTCCAATAATGTCACACAAACTTTCGAATTATTGAACGACGCTATATATATTATTGTTTTATGCTTGCTATCCAAGCATTTCTGGTTTCTTGTTCGAAGAGTTATGGAGATGTCTTTCAAAAGTGTGCCTCTGTCGTCATAGTTAATGAAGAGTTAGCGGCAATAAGTGCTCATGGAATATGTCTATCGCCTGCGGAGTGACATTCGCTAGCTCACCCGGTGTAGCGTACATTCATCGAATGGTTCGGCTGCCGGGTTCGTCCGTTGCGGTCTAGGAAGGAGATTTGGGTGATGCGAGCACTTTAATTACTTTAGTACTCACCCAGTGACGGCAGATTGAGGACAGATCGGAGGAAGCCTGTTAGTCCGGTTCCTGGCTTGTCCAGGTCCGTCCGGGCTGTGAGCGAGAGAGGTCCCTCTCTCGCCCAACAACATAGGGGACCGCATGTTGTGGTTCAGATATTTTACATTCGGAGCATATGTCCGTTGGTCGGGACGCTCCGTTATATTGACAGTCCGAGAGACTGTCTTTAATGCTTCCTCATCCTCACAGCAGGGCACACGACCGCACATTGGCTACGTGACCTCGAGTATCCGATTAGTTTCGGCATTCAGTGATTCCACGGCGAATAGGTCGCGCCATCCGGTAGCCAAGGGACACGAGGCCTATACACTCCGTTCGCTCGCATATTGGTAGTATGCACGGGGTAACGATCACGGAGCTTCCAGCGGCAATGCATCGTAAGACCGCTTCCAGGCCTCAGTGACGGACGTGCTATCCGAGTTAGCACAGTTGTTTCGCAGCATCCCAGCAATTGACAGTTTCTCGGTCGAATCAGGAATTATCCGACGGCGCTGGGTCGGTGCGGTCCGCGGTTGCATCAGCTACGGACGACCGAACGCTTTATAGGGTCCGACAGGATGGCGAAAGGGATTCGAAAGATTTCGAGTTTTCCCTTTAGTAGTATCGGAAGATGCCTTTCATATCTTCTGGCATTATCTTCCAGTGATTATTATTTCGGACTTCATTGCTGCGATCTTGGATAAGAGACTTATAGCGTCATTGGACTCGGATTTTTCGATCGGTTCAGGGACATTGTCCCTGACTTACCGACGCAGTCCAATATTGTCATTACAACATGTGTTTTATTTTTCGACACTATATATATATATATATACAAGCCTGCTACTAAGCATGATAGTTTAGTTTCTTGTCCACGTTGCTCATTTCTGCCATTTTATCATTTATACAAATAGTTTATTTTGGCAGAGCAGGGCATACCGAGAGTTCAAATGCGTCTAGACAGTGTGATTAAAGACTGCATATATTCTTTTTCGCCGTTTATGTCTTTTCCAATTTCAATGTTGGGAACGACATTATGTATAGTTGACTTAACTTAGACGCTTTATTATACGTAATCCGCCTTACTGAGGCGTTATCATTACGTCTTCAAGAAAAGATTTACGGGATATTATTCTCAATGTAATTTCTTTTGAGGGCAGTAGTTTGTTCACGTATAACTCCGCCCTTCAGTGGCTGATTGGAGTTAGTTAGACGTGACGCAGCCCTAGCTACATCCACACGCGTGGATAGTAAGGTTAAGAACTCTCTCAGAGTCGCTTCGTTCTTGGAGGAGCTTCTCTTCGACGGCAACTTTTCGGCAATCCATGAATTGCTCGATTTATACGTTCTCTTGTCTATCTAGTGTTACAAGAGATTCAGACTGGGGCAAACATTCGGTGGTTGACTCAGAGAGTGCCGCCGCAGTTGCCGGACCCGAGTGTGGCTGTTATGACGGTTGCCAGTCAAACAGATTGGGATATAATACTGATCCCTACGGATTCGAAGTGCCAGGGTCTTTGGGTTCCGCAGTCTTTTAGCAATCAGTTTAACTTCCGCGGAATAATGTTTTTTAGGCTTGCTTTATGTCATTGCATGAACATTATTCAGAAACGCATGCCCAAATTCCTGTCCTTTAATTCGACAGTAGTGGCGTATCTCCGGAACCAGGGAGGCACTCTTTCGTTTCCGTTATTCAATTTAATGGAAAGAATCCGTCTGTTGGTTATAGTACACCAAGTTCAGTTTTGGTCCGTCATATTCCGGGTCGTCTGATTGTTTTATCGGACTCCCGTTCTCTTACGGGTCGCTTGTTGCTGTCAGAATGGACTCTCAACAAACAAGTATTCAATCAGATTTGCTATCTATGGGAGCGCCCAATGATGATTTATTTATGACACAGCTTGCTAATCAATTGCAGACGTATGTGTTGGCTTGTCCAGATCTCTGAGCTAATATTGTTAACGCTCTATTGATCTATAGGACGGAATGATAGGATACGCGTATCCTCCGGCGCTGTTGTTTTAGCAGGTATTGCTAAGATAAACAACCACAATACATTTCTGTTGATAGCATCTCTATCTTCACAGAGATCATGAGTAATTTACTCTCTTGTCTACTGTGGGTCTTAACGTGAAATCTTCCTCTATGTGAGGATCTTTTTCACTGGGTAAATCGTGTCATCTTTATCACAACCAGCAAGGTCGCAACCTTCATGTATTCCGTTGTGTGGTCCCTATTGCATTGTAAGCACTGTACTGGACGAGCTTTGGACGCGATTTCTTACTATAGGAGATTCTCTTCTTCGCTATTCTATGCGGCTAAAGTGGAGGCTCTTCCGTCGTGGTGTAGGGATCATTATGTTCATATTGTTGATCCCTCCATACTACTCATTGCTATTTTTTAGTATACTTGTTTCACAAGATCTACTGCAGCCTGTTATTATTTAGGTTATAGGTTTATGTTACCTCATACCTATGCACTCTACGATAGTTTACAATTGAGTCTTTTGTCTCTTTATCTAAGTCAGTTAGTAACTTTTTGATAAATAGACTTAGAATCTTTAGATTAAATTCCTATACGGATTTTAACTTCGGTTCTTATTTAGCTAAGTAATCATTTGAGCCTCTGGAAACAGTAGTTTTCAAATTCTGACCTTTTAGACAGTAATTCTGTTGGTTTCTCTTTTACTGTAGAGTCAGTGAGTTTCATGCACTATCGATGGATGATTTTCACTTTCATAGTTTCGGAATCAATACTTCCATTACTATTTAGGTTGGATTGTTGCATAAGAGTTAGGCTCCTATTATCCGGAACCTATTATTTTAAGGTCCTTCCGTCTTGGTATGGGCATAGGCCTTTACTCTTTCCGGGTACAGTTTATGTATTTATAAACAGATATCTGTTTATTACAAAGGGCGTAAGCTTCTTCTGTCTTTGATGTCTAGTAGAAGGACGTTATGCTCCATTTTATTGTTAATGGATTCTATTAACTATCGGTACTGCTTATGGTATATCATTGACTTAGCAGTTGTGCTTAAGATTTCGGCTCATGAAGTAAGAGTTCTTCTACTTCTTGGGCTTACATTAATAGTGTCGCTATTATAGATTTTTGAAGGCCGCTCATTGCGCTCAGCCATCCACATTCATGAATTTTATCTTAGAAATATCGAGTCCATTTCTGGAGGCCTCTATTGTTAGGTCTATTATCTACTGCTCAGAATGTCATTCACTTAACAGTTGCTACTATAGCTAGGTAGGCTGTCTGTTTCGGCAGTGTCTCCGTTCGGCTGCCCTCTTCGCTCTGGGCTATTTGACCCAGGGCAAGAAAAAGGGGGGGGGGGGGAGGGTGTTCCCTTGGGTCACCTGTTTTACTATGAAAACAAGGGGATACCTCCTCCGGAGTTAGTAATTCTGAGCTGTTATTGGGATGGTTGTTTAGTGAGAAGTTTAGGTTTTTAAAATTCATTCAAGTCTTAGTTTTTAAAGTATAGCTTTTGAATATTGCATATGTCAACGGACATGATTATGCAATCCTCAGACACTTTTAGGAGTATAAGAGTCTCTATTCTCTAGACTTACTTTATTTATTGGCTTACTTTAAAAATTATTAGTATAAGGATTATATTGGATATTAATAGAGTACATGGATGTATGAAGCTCAATTTTGGAAGGTGTTGTATCTTTCTAATTTATCATAAATAAGAAAGATACATGTAAGGCCTATTACTTCTTTTTCCCTACAGGGGATGACTCTATTTTATTTTATTGAGCGTATTCCATTTTGCTCTATGTCCTTGGCCCTCCAGCCTTTTTACTATTCAGCTATGTCTGGGTCATTGGTACAGTATAAAAATGTTAAAAAATTTATAGTAATTTATATATTTTTTATACTTACCAATGACCCAGACGGGGATGGCCCTCCCAGGAGTTGGGAACTCTTGCCTCCCCGCTGAGTACATAGCGCTTACCAGGCACTGGTTATTAGAATGATTAATGGCGCCAGTTTCGGAACGTCCTTGACACTGCGCATGCGCAGTAGGGGCGAAGTGTGGAGGGCCTTTCAGGACATGTTTTCTTTAGTTTTAGATGCAAATTTTGGGGATTGGGGGGCAAAATTTGTGTTTGGCCCTATATTTTAAGAGTTAGCACCAGCTATGTCTGGGTCATTGGTAAGTATAAAAAATATATAAATTACTATAAGTTTTTTAACTTTTATAATCTTTATTGGAGTATGAACGTGTGGGAATGGGTACAAATTATGTATGAATCCTGAAGGGATTCAATTTGTACCCATTCCCACACGTTCATACTCCAATAAAGATTATAAAAATTGCATTCAATTCTTAAATAATAGCTCAAATGTGTTGTAAATAGTCAATTTGCATTGCCACGAAAAATGCACACATCATAAACATAATCATTACACTTTTTAAAAAGTGATTGGTGATTGCAAGGCATCAAGTCCTTGAAAGCATTCAAGAAATTCATTTCTTGTTGAGCATGGTTTATTCATAGCAACCACCTTCCCCCAGATGGCAGTGGTTGAATCACTTTTCCATATGTGACCATTGAGCGTTCCAGAAATCCAGTTTTACAGAGATCAGTAACTGCCCCTTAGATATATAATTCTGACTTCATCAAATGATAAGACTCTGAACAGCTGTCTTAGTATTTAGTCATGAGAAACCCTTATTGGCCACAAGGTATGGCCCTGCGAAGCTTCGAGATTCGATTTGATTTGATTTCAAATCTTAAGTTGGTACAGTGGAGCCCACTTAATTGGATATCTCTTAATTGTATATCCCTGTTAATTGAAAAAAATTTTCAAACACAAAACCACGTACCATACCTCCAGTACAAATCTTGTAACTTGTCGAGAAATTACCCTGACCCTCCCCAGTTTTCCTTTGTTTATAGACCTATTTGGCCTCAATACATCCAGTACAGGCATTTAATCTATTATATCTTGTTTGACAGAGCTCATAGAGCTCTGTCAAACAAGATATAATAGAATAAATGCTAAGTTTATTCCTAGAATACAGGAAAATGACACAATCCCTGTTAATTGAATATTCCTGTTAATTGAATAATTTTCATTGGCAAAGTGGCTATTCAATTAACAGGATTCCACTGTATTTGGTTCGATTCAGAATTGGCTTCTCATTTTGTTTTCCTTCAAATCTTTTCATTGGAATTTCGCTTGGTATCAGTCATCTTAGTTGTCTCACAAAACATATAGCAGAGATAGAAATTGTACATAAATATTGTTGAAAATAAAGACTAAGTGTAATTTCCGCTATATTAACCCTTTACCCAACGTAACGGCCAAAACCGGCCAGCGCTATTCTCAAAAATCGCCAATTAATTTTCAAAATATTTTCATTTTTTTTGTCTCAAAAACATAGGTTATGACCCCTCATTGGAACGAGCTCATTGAGCTCGTTCCAACGAGGGGTCATAACCAATGTTTTTGAGACAAAAAATGAAAAAAAATAGTTATTCAAGAATTTTTTTTGCCAGTGTCATCTGCTTTTCATGTTAGGTAAAGGGTTAACATAAAAAGCATCTGTATCCATGCCACCATCCATGCTGATATCAGTTTCACTAGTCACTACCGCTGCTGAAAGCAAATTTAAAGTTCTCAACAAGCAATATCGACGATGAGCTCACAGTTGTTAGTGGCTAATTTACACACCTGTTTCTGTTTTTGAACAAAAATCCTTAGTAAACAATATTCCAACTATATCATCAAGGCATGCCTTCAATGAAGGCATGCCTTGATGATGTAGTTGGAATATTTTATCAGTTGGGGCTTCAAGAAGCTGTATTCGATTTGATTCAGTTTCGAATAATAGACTCAATTTGATTCGAATCAAAATTATGTGATTTGCAGGGCCCTACTACAAGACCATAAATTTGTGTAACTTTCATGAACATCCATTTAGATTCTTAAACTAAAAGGTCGAGCGAGTTTACTTATTTTCTCATTCAGTGATATTGAGGACTGATGAAACTGCTAGCTAGTGTTGAGTAGGGTCCCCATCATGATCAGTTAGGCCTATAAAATAATTCTTGCTTCTTGGGTAATTTTTCCTCAAATTTATGATGAGGGAGAGAGGCTTTGTTTTGTTTGTTTAATTACAAAAGAATTCTGAAAATAGATGGAATTGGAAATTTAACTACTAACACTATTAGGTGGCAAACCAGTGTTTTCAGCAGTGAAAATTTCCCATAATGTAGTTGAAAATTTAACCAACTATATCTTGTTTGACAGAGCTCTGTGAGCTCTGTCAAACAAGGTATAATTGTTTAAATATTTGTTCTAGCATGGCAAAACAGTGTCATAGAAGAAATTTCCAGGTGAGAAAAAGGTAATGAGGCAGATTTTCTATAATGAGGGAGGTGTCTGAGAAACAAGAATTTTTATTTTTATTCAGTGATAAGAAATCCACAAGGATGTCACAGCAATTAGATGACCATCTAGCTAGTTCTGTGACATGAAATTTAATAAACCTATAGCTATGAAAAGAAGACAGTCCAGGTAGGTCTAGCTACTGTGTGTTACTGAGTCGATATTACCATCTTATAAGCTTTCGATATCATTTTGTGGAGAAATGCAGAAAACATTTCCTGAATAACTAAATGTTTTCATTTCTTGCCTTGAAACAGCTTTTGACAAGCTCATTCCAGTAAAGGGTCATAGGCTATGTTCTTGAGGCAAAAATTGAAGGAAAATAATAAAATTTGGCAATTTTGGGGAACTGCTGGCCAGTTTTAGTCATTATGTTAGCTAAAAGGTTAAATTACACATTACGGGATAAAAAGAATCTCAAATTCGTCAATATTTGACATGAAATTTCTGAGGCTCATTAACCCTTTATCTAACATGAAAAGCAGAGACGACACCTGCGAACAAAATTCTTAAATAACTATTTTTTTTATTTTTTTGTCTCAAAAACATAGGTTATGACCCCTCATTGGAACGAGCTTGTTCCAATGAGGGGTCATAACCTATGTTTTTGAGACAAAAAATGAAAATATAATGAAAATTAATCGGCGATTTTTTAGAATAGTGCTGGCCGTTACGTTGGGTAAAGAGTTAACTACATGTAAAATTGACTTGACTTTGTATCCATGTCATGATCATGATTATCTTTTTGTATCATGTGGTGTGATGTTTTTTTCTGTGATGGATGGAAATGTGACGCAGGCAATTTCACCTACCATTTACTCAATTTTAAAGTATCTTATTGCGCACCTAGTTTCAGCCATTTACGTTGGGTAAAGAGTTAACTACATGTAAAATTGACTTGACTTTGTATCCATGTCATGATCATGATTATCTTTTTGTATCATGTGGTGTGATGTTTTTTTCTGTGATGGATGGAAATGTGACGCAGGCAATTTCGCCTACCATTTACTCAATTTTAAAGCATCTTATTGCGCACCTAGTTTCAGCCATATCTCAGAAACTCTGACAACTCCCTTCACAAGGAGAAAAACATTGAGTCTGCCTTTCATCTTGAACCCTGAAAAAAGTAAATTTACTATATCTGATCAGTTCCAGGCAAGTCTGGCTGTTAATTATTCCTGTTGACTCATGAGTAAACTGCATTGCCCTCTAAAATCATGTTATTGATTGTTATAATATCGATAATAATATTATTTCCGTTTTGAATACTGTACTATCTGTTCTCATGAGACTTATTTGAATTTTCACAAACTTCTCTACCCCAGTTTGGGCTGAATGAACAAGAAGTTTTTGCTTAACCCTTTTCCTAACATAACAGCCAAAACCGACCAGCACTATTCACAAAAATCACCAATTGATTTACTTTTCTTTTTTCATTTTTGTAACAAAAACATAGATTATGACCCCTCTTTGGAATGAGCTCATTCCATAGAGGGGTCATAACCTATGTTTTTGAGATAAAAAATTAGTTATTCAAGAGTTTTTTTTGCAAGTGTTGTCTGCTTTTCTTGTTAGGTAAAGGGTTAATCGACCCATGCTTGGATAGAGGGATTTGTTAAAAACAAACGCAGGTTCAACAGCAGTTTTAGTTAATGGCATTGATTGGTTTGAATGCATTCCATGGAGAACACACACAATTTACTTGGCATTTAGAGGATGTTTGTAAAGCAAAGCAAACTAGTTTGGGAAAGCAATTTGCTTGCATAAGTATCTCCCAAGAGAGGGATTTTTGGACATTCTTGATTTTTAAAAGAGCCAACCCTGTTTTTTTTAATAATAATTGCAATTACACCCCCCCCCCCTTCCCTCATGTCAAAAACATGAAGTGGTATCAGTCTAAACCTATTGTGTAAATGTGTCAAGGAGAGATTTTATCTTGTATATATTGGGACAATTGACATTGAGAAGTATTTATGAGACATTTTCCCACTGGCTTATAAGGTAGGATATATTAAAATTTTGATTTTTATGAGCTTGTCAAGTACAGTTTTCATCATCATCATCTCTTACACATGTATTGAATGTTATCTTTCTCTAGAAAAGGCCACACAAAGTAGATCTTCTGTTTCTCAGGCCATTATTTGTGAAATTGCATGAGTGCGAGCGGTTTTTTATTTTATTTTTTATTTCAGTAATTACTTCTTTGCCATCAAAAGTTCATGTTCTTGGTTCAAGTTTTAGGTCTCATAATCTACAGAACAGAGTGGATGGTGGTTTATTTCATCCCTTGAGTGCAAGAAGGTTTTGCAATGCTAAAGCATTGCAAAGCCTTCTTGCATTCAAGGGACAAATTCATCAGTTTTTTTAACTTGGATAAAATATCAGACATAAACCATTTAATTTTTATTTTTTTCAAGTCTAAATTGGTTATAAAAAGAGAGCATGCGGCAGCCAAAAGGACCATGCGAGAGAGCCTGAGAAACAAATTTTTTATTTTTTTAGGCCAAATAAGATCTATTTATTTTTTTTTGTTTGAGAAGGACAGAACAAAAAATAACAATATTTTTTTACATTTACTCTTTAGAAAATCTACTTGTGGGGCAGTTGACGAGTTGATGTTAAACCACTGGGCAAATCTCATTTTCACTTGACAAGTGTTTTTCCTGAGGCCTGCGAGGGCTGTTTAACCTTTTACCTAACCTAACAACCTAACAGCAATATATGAATAGTGTCATTCACAAAAATTGCAATTAAAATTTCTTTTTTCAGAGTTTTCTTCATAAATAGAGCTGGGCACTATTCAAATTTCAAGTTTGGTTTCAGCATCAGTTTCAGACATGTTAACTCTTCCAGAATCCCAGGGAAAATCCTGTAATTTCAGTGTAGCTCCCAACCTCCCTGGAGGGAATCTGTTTTGGCCAAAAATCCCCCCCAAATAGTACAGTTGAATATTTTACTGTTTTGAGACATTCAGTGTCAAATCATAGGCGTTTGAAGCTCTGATCATAACCAATGAAACAAACTATGTTGAGGTTGTTGGGCAGGCAGGCAGGCCGGGTTGGCAGCCGAGAGAGTGGGTGGGTTTTAACCCTTTACCCAATGCAGAAGATATCAAAATTTATTATTTGAAACATCATTTTTTTTTTTAAATTTTTTCCAAAAATTTCAACAAAACCATATCATGTGACCCCTCATTGGAACGAGCTCAATGAGCTCGTTCCAATGAGGGGTCACATGATATGGTTATGTTGAAATATGTTGAAAAATTTAATTTTTTTCAGCTGCTCAGTTTGCATATTACGTGGGTGGGTGCGGGCGATTCCTTAGGTAAAGGGTTAACCATTCTTGTTAGCATGATATCTTGAACAAATATCAGTGGATTTGGTCATTATTTGGTTTGTAAGAGTTTCTTAATGAGTTTGAATACTGATGCGGCTCGGCCATACTGAACAGAGTTATGACCTTTAATAAGTTCATTTTTTCCTATTTTCAGCTCATTAGTGTGATAATTTGAACAAATATCAATGAATTTCATCAATATTTGGTATGTGTTACTTTCTTAACAATGTTTTGAATGAGTTAAAAAACTGGTACGGTTTGGCCACACTGAGTAGAGTTATGGCCTTAATTAGTTAATTTTTGCCTGTTTTCAGCTTGTTAGCAAAATAACTTGAACAAATATCAATGGAGACAGCTTACAAAAGCAATAATTCTTGCTGCCGAAACCCATCTTGTGTCTAGTCTGTTTGACATTATTATTCATGTTACTCACTGCCCCATTGTTTCTGTATTCATACTACTTTTGACAAATAAATGTTGTTTAAACTAAAATCGATGGATTTTATTTTCTTATCGCAACAAGCCTTACAGGTGTAAAAAACCTTGACCCTGATCGGAATGAGTAATCCTTGTTTTTCTCTTTTATTCATTTCAATATGTTTGAAGAGGGAGGTGAGTATATTCAAACCATTGATTTTTTAACATGGCATAAAGGACATCAGGACATTTTTAGCTTATCTAAAATAACCACCAAACTGCGGTTTCAGTATTATCATAAATTTGCCCACTTCTGTTAGCAAGCACAGAGCAGAACTCTTGTAATTATGCAAATTCTTAACCATTTTACAGTTCAAGGTTCTCAGAGATCTCAACCCACTATCCTACTGCCAGTCGCACACTCAAACTTAATAAGATTATTGGCTCACGCTGCTGACTCTCGTGGATTTATAAGCAAATAAAGCTATAAAGCAATTAAAGTTATCAGGGTCGCAAGGGATTTCAATCCCACATCGTCCCTGTGCGCCTTCGGCACGCAGAAACTTTTCATTCATTAGCTTATCAACCACTGGGTGCATCCTCAGGCCTTAAAATTTGTCTTGATTCACAAGAATCAGTTTTGATTCTCGTGAGCTCCGGTTGCGAGAATCAATTTAATGAATCGCCCACATCCTCCTGCGTAAGATGCAAATTTAGCAGTTGAAAAAATTAAATTTTTCAAAATATTTCAACAAAACCATATCATGTGACCCCTCATTGGAACGAGCTCATTGAGCTCGTTCCAATGAGGGGTCACATGATATGATTTTGTTGAAATCTTTTGAAAAAGTTTAAAAAAATGATATTTAAAATAATAAACTTTGATATCGTCTGCGTTGGGTAAAGGGTTAAATATTTTGAATTTGAGAGTACTGTTATACCTCTTTGAGTGGAACATGTATATAT
Organism: Pictodentalium vernedei; assembly: GCA_031216915.1. NCBI lineage: Eukaryota > Metazoa > Mollusca > Scaphopoda > Dentaliida > Dentaliidae > Pictodentalium > Pictodentalium vernedei. The sequence goes on along the minus strand of JAUFNR010000436.1, from coordinate 17,609 downwards.
GCCATAGTAAAAGGCAAACATCATAGTTTTTTATGAGAGTTTACCCTTTGAGGACCCAGTTTCCATTTTATCTAGTTTGTCACACATGTGCATGTAGAACACATGTTCCAAAATACAGGCTTTTGGTGGTCTGGCTGATGGAAATTAGTGATGAACCGATTATCAAAACTTGCTTTCAACCGATTACCGATTATTTCTCTGCTGATTATGCCGATTCCGATGGTTGAAATAGGACACAGAAGAAAATCTGTTGCTAGTGTTGGTGCCTGTTATACTACAGAATTTCGTTGATAAATTATCAATTACCAAAGCTTAATACCACATAAGTTATCAGAGTATCCATATTTAGTGCTGGGCAATATCAGCCAAAATAATATTTGCACTTTGGTTGGGGTGTGGAGAAAAGAATGTTATTAACGATACAATCACACGATATTGTTCTCATGAAGATTGTGTTTTATTCTGGTAAATAGTGTTAATACGGCTTTGTGTTAGGAAACAATACACTTGGCTGTATTAACTGGGAATATACTGAACACACATACTTTGTGTCTTAAATGAATAATAATTTTGCTGTTAATGTGTGTTTTGAAGTCGTATGACACATGGTTTACACATATATCAGAATGTGTTATTCAATGTTCTTTTGTCAACTTTTTACCTCCATTGATGTGTTTCTCCAATGTTTACATGAACTTGACAATCTACGGGAAATGGTGGCAATCTCATACCGATTGCAGTTGGTAAATTCCGTAATATCTCTGCTCTGCAAATCCCTAAATTTTCTGCTCTGCACTACACACGTTTTTAATGGGGAAACTTTATTGAAATGGCCAGATATCAAAGGGATTTTTAATAGTCAGTGTTAAATATAGAACAACTGGAAACTGCCGGTTATTAACTGCCGGTTAGCATAATCGGCTGATGCCCCACAACCAGCCGATTCCGATTATCGGTTCATCACTGATGGAAATTACAGTACCGTGGCAGTGGTGTCTAGTGAAGTTTTGTTACCTTATTATGTGGGGGCAAAGACAGGGCATTCTCTTGGCTTTTTTAAGCCACTTTTAGAATCTACAACAAGAATCAAGTGAACATTTTGCACGAATCAAAGTTGATTCTTATTGTTTCCCTTGAGAGAATCATTTGTACAAATTGATGCAGATTCATGCATGAATTTTAAGCCCTGATCCTAGTGTCAGTAGTGGTTCAAGGCCTGAAAATTTCTGGTTCTTCTTGTGTATGTTGTTCGTGCACTTACTTTCCCTGAAATTTATCCAATTTCCCTGAAAATGACCTTAAAGTTCCCTGAAAATTGGTTTTTGAGTTTAATATATCTGACCAGTATTTTAAGGATGATTTACCTCAGTATGGTATTCCATGTCAGCATCATAAGGACATCAGTACCAGTATCGGATGGTATTTTTTGTACACCAGGATTCCCACTCAAATGAAAAGTCCTTGAATTTTGGCCCCTCCCTTGAAAAATGCTTGAAATTGTTTCTAACCTTGAGAAGTACTTGATTGTCCATCACTCCCTTGAAAGGTACTTGAATTCAGTTTACCTGTAACCTCAAAGAAAATAAATCTCAGGATAACCCTCCTCACATACATGAGATGTCACAAAATTGTTCAGGAATCATATTTATTTGATCTCTACTTTGTCTCTTGAGTGAAACAAGGCATCATCTGCAATGCTTTAGCATTGTGGATGGCTCCTTGTTGAATTCAAGAAACAACAAAAATCTACCTAGTTCGGTTTTCCAGAGATCAGGTCCTGAAATTCTTTATGTTGCTATGGTGTTGTCAGTTCATTTCAAAATTATAACAGTCCTTGAAAATCATGTTCAGAGTCCTTGAAAAGTGCTTAAATTTGATTTTCTGATATAAGTGGGAACTCTGTATACTGCCCTGCTGTAGGTCACCATTCTACAGTAGTCAGAGACCCAGAATGCTCGTATTCAACTTTAAACTTACGAGGAAGATTAGAAAGGCCAATTTAATGAATATTGACTGTGTAGTACAGAACAATCGCCATGGATTGGTCGTAATCCATGCATGGGAAGAGATGTTCACGCATGCATACCATAAAAATCATCATCAGCAAAATTTTAATTAATGAACCACCGGTTTGTACCTGGTGCTTCATTTATTAAATTGTTGATGATTATTCCTATAATTAGTGTTTCAAATGTAATATTATTGTCTCCGTGTAAATAATGTGCACCCAGGGAAAGTGACCTGTCCACAGCACCTGTACTCAGGCATGTCAAGTGGTACCAGTACTGCCAGTTCCCTCATGCTCCAACTGGTACCAGTACTGAAGCTTTTGTCCCGCCAGTACCAGGACAAAACAATTTTATGGGGAAATTTCTAATTGAACGAGGGTAAACAGACTGATAATCGCGTATGGCACACTTGCATAACATTCTTTCAGCTTATTTGTGAATGAACATATTAAAACACTCTAAAGGTGCATGTTCTGTCTGCACCACAACCTTGATAAGGCTGGCCATTTTGACTTTTCAAATGTGGCATCAAAGACAATGAAAGCTCTGTCATCAGCTACTTCAAAGAAATCATTCTATGGAGACATCTTCATGCTTTATGATTGCTTTGATGTCGCCGCAGAATAATTGTACAATGCCATGTTTGTCTTTGCGATCTTGGGGATTGGATCAATTTAAATGCAAATTTCTGCCATCTGATTGTGATATGTCCCCCAAACGTTGATTTGTCCTGGTACCGGCTTTGGTGGGAAAGGCTCTGTCCCATCCTGGTACCAGTTATGTTGGTACTGGCAGTACTTTGACTTGCCTGGCTGTACTGTACTTGTCAAAATTTTGAAAATAGGCATTTGCCACCAATCATTTGATGTAGCAATAGAGCTGAGAGAAAATAGCATATGGGTATATTCTCTCAGCCTTTTTGTTTCATGAAATGACCAGTGGCAAGGGCCTCTGAAATATAGAGTCCATGGATGCTTGTTTGCGATTTTGGTTAATGTTCTGTTATCTGATCTTTTATTTTTTATCTAACAGTAGGAACATTTTTCAACACAGAAATTTTGGTATTTAGAGATTCTTCAGTATATAGTCGATCGGTATCAATAATGAACAATATTTATGGTGTTTATACTGCCCATCTGTATTCAAAAGCGTAGCTCATGACCCCTCAGTGGAACAATTAAGCTTATACCAATAAAAGTTTAAAAGTTATATTTTGAGGGCAAAAATGAAAAGTTTTAGTTATTTAAGGATCTGTTTTGAATGTGTCGTCTGCTTGTCTAGTTAGGTAAATGGTAAGGAAACTTTATGTTCTTTGCCTGAAGTCTAATGTTATACATGTAGGTGTGTTAAAATTTGATTGCTACTATTTCTTTTGTGGCAAACAATAATTGTATACCCAATTTGCATAGTAGAGCCCTACGAAGCTTCAAGATTTGATTTGATTTAGAGTCTTAAGTGATATTCAGTTCAATTAAAAATTGGCTACTCGATTTGTTTCCTATCAAATCTTTTTCATAGGAATATAGCTTGGTATCAGTCATCTTCATCATCTCACAAAATGTATAGTTCAAATAGAAATTGTACATAAATAATTTTGAAATAAAGACAGTGTAACTTCTGCTAGATTAACATAAATAACATCTGTAATTATGTCACCAGCCATGCTAATTCCAATATCAATAGCCCCTACCTCTGTTAAATGCAAATTTAAGTTTTTCCAAGCAGTGTTGATGATGAACTATAATCCTTACAGGGTAATAATCCAACTACATCATCAAGGCATGCGACGAAGGCATGCCTTGATGATGTAGTTGGAATAGTTTATCAGTCAGGATTTAAGAAATCACAGTCCGAACAAATCATGTTTATACACCTCTGCTCCTCCACAATCGGTTACCTCCTACACACTCCCGATTTGAATCCAACTACATCATCAAGGCATGCCTTCGATGAAGGCATGCCTTGATGATGTAGTTGGATTATTTTATCAGTTGGGACTTGAGCCATCACAGTTTGAAAAAATGAGGTTTATTGTACCCCAACTCCCATCCGTCAACTTCAAGACACCACTGATTTGATTTGAGGTTCGATTTGATTTTGAATAATAGATGTGATTCAATTCGTGATTCAGGTGAAATCAAAAATGTGGAATTTGCAAAGCCCTACTGTATAGGTCTGGTATTTTGTATTGACATATGTCGAAAAGAGAGCATGATATTTGTTATCTGTTGATAAATGTAAGAAAGTAGCGAATTATTTGAATTCATAAATAAAATTTATTAAATAGAACTATTTCTTTGTTTCATTTATTGGACTATCATAAACTGTTTGTGGAACTCCTACATATAATACATTTTATGTCAAGTTAAAGGGTACCTGTAGGGCTTCCAAGGACGGGGAGCAATCCAATGCACCAAACATCCCCACAGGAACCCCGGGAAGTGAATCAGTGCCTGTTCACTGCCTGTTCACTGCGGTAGAAGGCTTTGTTTTATTGGTAAAATAGGACCCCGTCACCAATGCTTTGGAGGTGCAAACCCTCTCTAAAATGGGCAACATGGCTTATTAATGCTCACCCCTGGTCTTGTGTTGATACTCATGTTGTGGTGATGATTAGCCATTGTGCAAAAATATGTGACCTCAACACCAATAAATAAATAATAAATAATGCACCAAAAGGTCAAAAATGGCGAGTGATTGATTGCTTAGGCCTAAAAAAGTTTAAAATCTGTTTCATAGGCCCTCCCGCATGGTTCTTTTGGCTACTGCATGGTCTCTTTTTATAACCATTGCAAAGTTAAAAAAAAAAAATAAATGGTTTATGTCTGATATTTTACCAAAGTTAATAAAATTGATAAATATGTGCCTTGAGTGCCTTGAGTGCAACAAGGATTTGCAATGCTTTAGCACAGTAAAGCCTTCTTGCACTCAAGGGATGGAATACACCACCACCCATGCTGTTCTGGACTGTAGATTTGCTTTCCGACAGGAGAGGTAGAGTATCCCCTCCTGAATTACCCTCGCATTACAAACAGTCTTTTGAACATTCAGATTTCAGTTTGGATTTTATACCATGATTACTGCGGGTATTTAACCCTTTACCTAACGAATCGCCCGCATCCGCCCGCGTAATATGCAAATTCAGCAGTTGAAAAAATATTATATTTCAAAACATTTCAACAAAACCATATCACGTGACCCCCTCATTGGAATGAGCTCGTTCCAGCGAGGGGTCACATTATATGGTTTTGTTGAAATTGTTTGAAAAATATAAAAAAAGAGATTTAAAATAATAAATTTTGATATCGTCTGCGTTGGGTAAAGGGTTAACTCTTAACCTGCTGAGTATTTTTAGCTCAACTTGACAAAGTCAAGCTGAACTATTGCCATCACTTCTCGTCCGTCGGCGTACGTACGTACGTTAGTACATACGTCCACAATTTCCTTTGGCACACCTCACAGGTCGCATTTATGATAAGATTACTTTGAAACTTCTTATGCTTGTTTGGGGTGACCTCTAGATGGGAGCTATCGATTTTCTTCAATTTCCGTCAAAAAATGTTGCCGCGGCCAACGTTCTTAGAACTTAGTTTAGTCAAACCACAATATTTCCCTTTGGCACACCCTACAGGGCACATTTATGATTTGATTGCTTTGAAACCTGGTATGCTTATTTAGGGTGACCTCTAGATGGGAGCTATCGATTTTCTTCAATTTCCGGCAAAAAATGTTGCCACAGCCAATGTTCGTAGAACTTACTTTAGTCAGACCTCAATATTTCCCTTTGGCACACCCTACAGGGTACATTTACGATCAGATTGCTTTGAAACCTGGTATGCTTGTTTGGGGAGACCTTTAGATAGGAGCTATCGACTTTCTTCAATTTCTGTCAAAAAATGTTGCTGCGGCCAACGTTCTGAGAACTTAGTTTAGTCAGAAGACTCAATATTTCCCTTTGGCACACCCTACAGGGTACATTTATGATCGGATTGCTTTGAAACCTGGCATGCTTGTTTGGGGTGACATCTAGATGGGAGCTATCGATTTTCTTCAATTTCCGTCAAAAAATGTTGCCGCGGCCAACGTTTTTAGAACTCAGTTTAGTCAGACCACACTATTTCCCTTTGGCACACCCTACAGGGCACATTTATGATTTGATTGCTTTGAAACCTGGTATGCTTGTTTGGGGAGACCTCTAGATGGGAGCTATCGATTTTCTTCAATTTCCATCAAAAAATGTTGCCGCAGCCAATGTTCTTAGAACTTGGTTTAGTCAGAAGACTCGATATTTCCCTTTGGCACACCCTACAGGGCACATTTATGATCGGATTGCTTTGAAACCTTTGATGCTTGTTTGGGGTGACCTCTAGATGGGAGCTATCGATTTTCTTCAATTTCCATCAAAAAATGTTGCCGCAGCCAACATTCTTAGAACTTAGTTTAGTCAGACCACAATATTTCCCTTTGGCTCACCCTACAGGGCTCATTTATGATTAGATTGCTTTGAAACCTGGTATGCTTATTTACGGTGACCTCTAGATGGGAGCTATCGATTTTCTTCGGTTTCTGTCAAAAAATGTTGCCACTGGCAAAAAAACTGACATTGGTCCCAATGATCTTCAATTTTGCCATTTCATTTTTAACTTACCAAGTTCAAATTTGTCAAGTTGAGCTACAGTGTCATTGACACTTTCATTTAAATATTTTTATCAAATCTGATCAAAACAGCCATGACTATATTTAATAAAAATGTTGTTGAAATTTAACTCAGGGGAATTATTGGACAAAAAGATTACTCAGTTTACAGGGCAAAATTGGGTTAAAAATACCCAAATGCTACTTATTCCAGTGGAAAGTTATTTGCTGTCCTGGCAGGAGTAACCTGTGTTACTATTTGGTCCCTTGAGTTCCAATGTGTTCTACATGCCTACTGGCACATAGATCACATTGGAACACAGGGGACAAATTTTAGCTATCGCTAGCAATTCAAATTGTAATTGCGTTGCAAGATTCCAGTGAAATTTTGATTTTATTTAAAAATAGTTCATTAACGATTTCCGTTCTACACATATGTGTGGAACAGATTTTCATTTTCCGCATGGTTTCGTGTTGCTGTAGATGGGGATTTCAAAGGCAGGCATGTAATAAATAGAGAACGCAACTCAGGTTGAGTATGGGGGACATAGATCAATGACCCGTGTTGGAGTTTTTCCTGTATTTCATGAGTACTGAACAGTAGCATAGTCGGTGGAGGCTGGGGTTCATGCCTCAGACCTTTCCCCTTGCCAATGCAAAAGCGACACTGCATCCATACATTTTTTGCAAGTTTTGATCTAGAGGACATGCCTGCAGCATAAAAATTCTTTGACCCCGAAAAGATCAAAAGATCACTGTCTCCCCCCCCCCCCCCCACCCTCACTATCGATACCAGGCCATGCATGTGGCACTGGAGGATCAAATTCAGTTCATTGACTCCAGTCCCCCTATAGTCATATAGTCAGTCATCTCTGCCTTTGGTCCTAATCTTCTGCATTTTTGTGCAGATATGGTCCTTGATAGTGCCTGATTTTTAAAACTGGAATTCAAAGCTATTTTAAGTGCTTAAGAATCAGACTTTCCAATGAAATGCCATGGAAAGTACTTTGCAGGACTTAACTATGGGGTATATATAGGGGGTGTGATACTCTCCAAGTGCACACCCACTATACTAGAAGCCTTTCAGACTCATAGTAATCAAGTGCCACCAAAGATGATGGTCTCGACAGGCAAAACATAAGGATTCTGGAAGTTTGGGAAAATTGTCAGATCCAGTTTGGTTATTAAATTTAGTCCCATACTGCCGAAACACACCCACTGAACACCCCCACCTTTCCTATTTATTTATTTATTTATTGGTGTTTAAGGTCACATACTCATGCAAATCGTGACCATGACAGTTTTACGGGTGGAGGAAGCCAGAATACCTGGAGAGAACCACCGAGCATCGATGAGCAACTGTCAGCTCCTCAACATTCTAACTCTGTTCAAGCTCCACTCAAGTAGGGTTATAGCGGTTGAAGACATGTTTACCATCGACGTGTAGTACCCCTAAGTACAAAGAATCATTGTGCCCCCATTAGGCAACAGAGATAAAAGTGCTGTGCCCAAGGACACAACGTGGGTCATCCGGGATGGGGATCGAACTCGCCTTGTCCTATTAGAAAACTTTCAGTTACATAACAACCATTTGCCACCAAAGAAACCAAGAGGGAAGCCTCCAGTATACAAAAGGGACGATGGAAATGTGTGTCATCCTAAAAAAACACACAATGTGCATGCACACTGACACTATGCATAACTTAGGTAAGGAGGTCACAACATGGCAGCTCACATAGGCTACCACAACAACTCCATATGACACCACTTGGTGATGACTGTAACATCACTTCCAAGGTCCGAGGAAAGCTCCAGCAAACAAGGCATTGAATGTGCAAGCTATACTACCAAACCTAATAGTGTCTTACATGTCAGTTCAATAGCACTAATTGAAAGCATATATATTCATTATTTGGTGGTCAACCAATTAACTGATGGAGTGCTAGAATCCACTATCAGGGCTCTACTGAAAACTGTTGAAAGCTACTTTAGTGCCTGATGTTTGTGCAGTAGTAGATAATGAAATGTTCAAATAAAACAGTTTTGTTACAATTTATTGGAGAGTGCCAGTAGGCACTCTCCAAGAAAAAGAAACAAAACAATTATTGGTGAACAAAATCAGCTTAACTATGGCAATTCTTGATGGCAACCTTGTATCTTTGAAACAAAATACCCATTTTTACAAATTGGTCTGACCCACCCCTTATCAAATCTGGTCAAAACAGCCATGACTAGATTTAACCCCCTGCACTCTGGTGTCAAAATACCAATATTTCAAGTAACAATTATTCCCATAATGCAACTAGAAATTTAATCAATTCAGTCTTGTTTGACAGAGTTCAATGAACTGATCAACTGAATTGATTAAATTTCTAGTTGCATCATGGGAAAAATTAGCAGCCTGAAACTTTGAGATTTTGACATCAGTGTACAGGGGGTTAATAAAAATGTTATTGAAATTTAACTCAGGGAATTATTGGTCAAAAAGGTTACTCAGTTTACAGGCAAAATTGGGTTTAAAATACCCTAATGCTACTTATTCCAGTGGAAAGTTATTTGCTGTCCTGGCAGGAATAGCCTGTGTTACTATTTCGTCCCTTGGGTTCCAATGTGTTCTATATGCCTACTGGCACATAGAACACATTGGAACTCAGAGGACAAATTTTAGCTATCGCTAGCAATTCAAATTGTAATAGCGTTGCAAGATTCCAGTGAAATTTTTATTCTATTTAAAAATAGTCCATTAAAGATTTCCATTCTGCACGTATGTGTGGAACAGATTTTCATTTTCCACATGGTTTAGTGTTGCTGTAGATGGGGATTTCCAATCCCCCACCACAACCACTGTTCCCCCACCCAACAATAATATTTAAAGTATGTATTTTCATCTGAATTGGAGTCTTAGTAGATATTGAGTCACTCTTGGTGATGATCATGTACTTTCTTTTGAGATTAGATTTGCTTCTTGGACTCCTATCACACAGGCAGTCAGTCTCCAGCAAATGGAGGTCTGTGGCTGATTGGGAATGATGCAGGCCTGAAAATAAGCAGTCTGACATTTGCAAAATGAGGTCCCCAGAGGGAGAATTTGATGATGCTATCCCATACAGTGGGCCAATTTATCCTCTGCGTGCCTCTTTCTGTTTAGTTTTGAGACCCTGATTCAGATTCAGGTTCACAGAGGGTAAATTTAGTGATGCTACCCTGCTGTATAGGGTAGCATCGCTAAATTCACCCTCTGGGGACCTCATTTTGCAGATGTCAGTCTGCTTATTTTCTGGCTTGGAATGATGGAGTCTGAACATGACCACTTTTCAGTCTGTACTAGTGAAATAAGAAGTTGGGAACCTTTGCATCACAACTACTACGTATATTTATCCACAAATTTCCAAAGTTTTTTGTTTACTATAATCTCCATTGACAAATATCCCAATAACAGCACCAAGGCATTCCATCTTCAGATGTATGCCTCGATGATGTGGTTGGAATATTTATTTCTTCAGTCGAGACTTCATTAATGACAGTCCAGACAAATTTGGTTTACACCCACAAGCCCTACCCCACCCCCATCTCCCACCCCCACATCTTCACAACACCCCTGGTGGCCGGAAAATATATTTAGGTAACAGCGTCTTGTGGTTGTGATATTTGTGTGCACATCTTTCATTAATTGTGTTGTTTACTCACGGCGATATTTACTGCAAATGAAACACATCCTTGGGAAGCTCTCAGAGTTTCCCATGGATCAGGGTCAATTGCAAATATTTATTTATGTATACTTATTGGAGCTTAATGACACTGTCAATAAGAATGTCATGAAGTGCAAGTACTGGTTTGAATATGGGGACAAGAATTATAAACTGCCATACATACAAGCAATAGATACAATTAAACAATTGTTTGTCCGACATGATATAAGCAGGCTGCTGAAAGTGTTGTTAAACCCAATAAACAAACAATAAAAGCCCCAAGGTAAGTTCTTGAAAATATATTCTGGATCTTTTTCTCTATGAGGTGCAGGAAACTTGTTGAGTTCAGACTGATCTATTCACTGTTGTTTACAACTTTACCTAATATTTAGGTAAAAATACTCTAGGGGTAAGTAAATGATAAAATTACCAGTATTTCAATAGAATAAATTAAGAATAAATTACATTTTTACCGTAACTTGACAATGTCAAGAAAAGCTAATGCCATCACGCGTGCGGAAGTCTGTTAGTCTGTGAGTCTGTTCACATTTTCCTTTAGCACGGGCTACACCCCGTAGTTCTTGTCTGATCGTCACGAAATTTTATATGGAGGTTTGGGGTCATGTCTAGATGAGACCGTCCTCTTTTGGTCGCGATCGGTCAGCCGGTATGGCTGCCAGAGCCCAAAACCCGAAAACCATTAGCACAGTCTACAGGTCGTATTTATGAAGGGATTTCATTGTAACTTGGTAGGATTCCTCTGTATAATGCCTAGATGAGAACGTCCCCATTTGGTCATGATCTCTCAACCGTGATGGCTGCCCAAACCCGAAACCCAAAACCTTTTAACACAGTCTGCATGTCACATTTAATATGGAGGGATTTCATTCTAACTTGGTAGGATGACTCCGTATGATGTCGAGATGAGAACTTCCCCATTTGGTCGCGGTCTGTCAACCGTGACGATTGCCCGAGCCCAAAACCCGAAAACCTTTAGCACAGTCTACAGGTCATATTCATGGAGGGATTTCATTGTAACTTGGTAGGTTGACTTCATATAATGTCTAGATGAGAACGTCCCCATTTGAACGTGATTGGGCAACTGTGACGGCTACAGGTGCCCGAAGCCCGAAAACCTTTAGCACAGTCTACAGGTCATATTTATGAAGGGATTTCATTGTAACTTGGTAGGATGACTCCAAATAACGTCTAGATGAGAACGTCTCCTTTTGGTCGCGATCATTCAGCCTTGATGGCTGTCCGATCCCAAAAACCTTTAGCATAGTCTCTACGTCGTATTTATGGAAGAATTTCATTGCAACTTGTTAGGTTGACTCCATTTAATGCCTAGATGAGAACGTCCCCTTTTGATCGCGATCATTCAGCCTTGATGGCTGCCCGAGCCCAAAAACCTTTAGCATAGCCTATAGGTCGTATTTGTGGAAGGATTTCGTTGTAACTTGTTAAGTTGACTCCATATAATGTCTAGATGATGACATCCCCTTTTGGTCGTGATCGGTCGACTGTTACGGCTACAGGTGCCCGAAGCCCGAAAACCTTGAGCACAGTCTGCAGGTCATAAAAATGAAGGGATTTCATTGTAACTTCGTAGGATCACTCCAGATTATGCCCAGATGACAGTGCCCCATTTTGGTAGCGATCATTCAACCATGATGGCTTCCCGAGCCCAAAACCCGAAAAACTTTAGTACAGACTACAGGTCGTATTTGAGAAGGGATTTCATTGTAACTTATAGAATGACTCAGTATAATGTCGAGATGACGACGTCCCCATTTGGTTGCAATCGATCAACCGTCATATCTACAGGTCATATTTATGAAGGGATTTCATTGTAACTTTGTATGATCACTCCAGATGATGTTCAGATGAGAATGTCCCCTTTTGGTTGCGATCATTCAACCATGATGACTGCCCAAGCCCGAGGCCCGAAAACCTTTAGCACAGTACAGGTCATATTTATGAAGGGATTTCATTGTAACTTGGTAGGTTGACTTCATATAATGTCTAGATGAGAACGTTCCCTTTTCGACGCGATTGGGCAACTGTGACGCCTACAGCTGCCCGAAGCCCCCCGAAAACGTTTAGCATAGTCTACAGGTCATATTTATGAAGGGATTCCATTGTAGCCTGGTAGGATGACTCCAAATAATGTCTAGATTAGAACGTCTCCTTTTGGTCGCGATCATTCAGCCTTGATGGCTGCCCGAGCCCAAAAATCTTTAGCATAGTCTCTAGGTCGTATTTATGGAAGAATTTCATTGTAACTTGTTACGTTGACTCCATATAATGCCTAGATGATGACATCCCCTTTTGGTCGTGATTTGTCAACTGTGACTACTACAGGGGCCCAAAGCCCGAAAACCTTGAGCACAGTTTTCAGGTCATATTTATGAAGGGATTTCATTGTAGCCTGGTAGGCTGACTTCATATAATGTCTTGATGAGAAGGTATCCTTTTGGACGTGATTGGGCAATTGTGACGGCTACAGGGGCCCGAAGCCCGAAAACCTTTAGCACAGTCTACAGATCATATTTATGAAGGGATTTCATTGTAACTTAGTAGGATGACTGCAAATAATGACTAGATGAGAACTTCCCCTTTTGGTCGCGTTCATTCAGCCTTGATGGCTGCCAGAGCCCCAAAACCTTTAGCGTAGTCTATAGGTCGTATTTATGGAAGGATTTCATTGTATCTTGTTAGGTTGACTCCATGTAATGCCTAGATGATGACATCTCTTTTTGGTCGTGATTGGTCAACTGTGACGGCTTCAGGGGCCCGAAGCCCAAAACCCTTGAGCACAGTCTACAGGTCATAGTTATGAAGAGATTTCATTGTAACTTCGTAGGATCACTCCAGATGATGCCTAGATGACAACATCCTCTTTTGGTCGCGATCATTCAACCATGATGGCTTCCCGAGCCAAAAACCTGAAAAAACTTTAGTACAGACTACAGGTCGTATTTGTGAAGGGATTTCATTGTAACTTAGTAGAATGACTCAGTATAATGTTGAGATGAGGACGTCCCCATTTAGTTGCAATCGGTCTACCGTCATGGCTACATAGGCCTGAAGCCAGAAAACTTTTAGCACAGTCTACAGGTCATATTTATGAAGGGATTTCAATGTAACTTGATAGGATGACTCGTTTGGGAATAATTTCACTGTGACTTGGTAACTTACGTTGACATACGTTAACTGTGAGGGCCACATACATTAACTGTGAGGTCATATTAACCCACTCCTCCGCCCTTTAGTACAGTGTACACCTCATATTATTTATATTAAAAACAGCATACAGGGAACAGAAATTAGCATATTCCCAATTATCACACAATTCTTGTCTTATTTCATAATCCTTTCATAAACATTGAATATTATCCTCTTCTTCAAACACAACACACGGACAAGTTAAGCTACATTGTCATTGACACTTTCATTAATTATGCATTGTTGGTGTCTAAAAGAAGCCTCCTTTCGATTTCGGACCATTCAGCTGAACCAAGATGTCTGCCAGTGAACAATTCATTATGGCGGCCATCTTGAATTTGGTTTCCACCCAATAAATAATGAGTACTGACTCGAATCTATTTCATTTTTGGTTATGCGTTATTGGTGTCTAGAGGAAGCTTCCTTTTGATTTTGATTATACCCTCGGGAGCCTTACCTTCCCTTTTATGACACCGTTCGGGGACACATGCCATGCCTTGCGTTGCTCTTGGTACTTGAGAAAGTTCGTATGCTAAAATGGATTGCCTATATTGAATATGCTGGAGTTATCGGGAAACCCAAATCACGATGTAAAATCATGGAAATTCTAAAAACTAAGGGGCAATAACTTCACAAAAGAACGATACACACTCTGCCTTTTACTTGAGGTTGTATGCTTAAAATGGATTGACTCTGTTGAGTACAGCTGGAGTTATTTTCCAGAAAATTTTAAACATGGTCAAAGTCATAGACACTTTAAGAAAATAAATGTCAATAATTCCATAATAGAATGCTGAACGGGCGTTAAAATCGAACTTGATCTGCCTTTTACTTGAAGAAGGCTGTGTACCAAAAATGGATTGGTTTATGTCGAGTGTAGCTATACCTATCCGGATACCAAAAAGCATGGAAAGTCAAGACAATAAAGGGCAATAACTCTGAAGGAAATGTCAGACGGACGTCAAATTCGAACTAGTCCTTCATTTGGGATAAGCTCACATAACAAATATGGATTAGGTATTGAAATTATAACACAGGTTATAGTCTAGAAACCAAGAAGTGAACAGGGGGGGGGGGGGGGGGGGGCACAGACAGACATCGCCATTCTATGATACGCCCCGTTTACACGGACGTATAAGCACCGCAGAATTGTTTCCAAAAGTGGGTAACCATTATTTCACTAATCCCCTGGGTTCGATAATTTAAACAGTAGTCCTGCATGTGCACTAAGACTGCGTATCACAATGAAGATGACGTCACAAGATGGTCGCGCACGCGGACTATCATAACAGCCAAACATGACGTAACAAGGTTACTAGACTATGACGTCTCTTACTAGGTCCACTACTAGGTCCACCCAAAAGGTCCGATCTCCACTTCTACTACAACTATTATTCTCTGCGAAACCCATTTAAAAATAAGAAAACTCAAGTTTTCATCATCTTTTGGTGTTCTGTAACTTTGATCTGTTCTTTATATCAACCGTGTGTACATCGTGACAGACACTCTCCTTTTCATTAACCCTTTACCTAACACGAAAAGCAGACGACACGTGCAAAAAACATTATTGAATCGCTGATTTTTTTCATTTTTTGTCTCAAAAACATAGGTTATGACCCCTCGTTGGAACGAGCTCGACGAGCTCGTTCCAACGAGGGGTCATAACCTATGTTTTTGAGACAAACAATGAAAAAATAATGAAAGTTAATTGGCGATTTTTGAGAATAGCGCTGGGCGGTTTTTGCTGTTACGTTGGGTAAAGGGTTAATAAGGAAGTCTAGGGGTTGATATTTGCTCATTTTTTTCCACGAGAAAAATAAAAAAAACTTGCAGATTACTGTAGAAAAGGCAAAATGGAAACTTACTTAGTGCTGGTAGGTGTGATACTAATGGATTCTTAATAACGGATTATCTGTAAAGTAATTTCTTCCAATTAACTACCCATAAAATACCAAGTTTCCCTTTGTAACTTTTAATAAACGACACCAACAGACAGCCCCGGCATATCCCCGGCAATAACATGCCTTGGTGACACAACTGGAATATTTTAGTGGTCAGGTCATGAGCCAGTATAGTCGGGCTAAAGAAGGTTGGAATCACATCGTCTCATCCACTCCCATTACAACCCCTCTACCCCATCCCATCCCAGTTCGCCAGTTTGTTACATTTTGGGTGGGCGAAGAAGAGCCGACAAGCCTTTGGTTATTTCATCAGACATCCAAAACACAATATTTCCCCCGATCACTCTCTGCAGACCACGGATAGGTACAGCGCTCTCGCTGGAATGTTGGCGTATTGCAGCGATATAATGTTCATATCTGCCCACCTGCATTTTCAAGCCGACTTTCCATCACTTATATAGTACTTTAAGAACCCATGACACTAAAGGTTTTTTTTTTTTATTACACGTCTGTTCTTTGAAATCCCCATCTTCGGCAACACTAAACGATGCGGGAAATGAAAATCCGTTGTTGACGAACCATTTTTAAATAGAAGCGAAACTGCTCTGGCCTTTTCTACAAATCGTGCATCGCAATTACAATATGAATCGCTGGCGATAGCTGAAAATATTCCCTTAAGTTGCAATGTGTTCTGTGTTACTGTAGGCACACAGAACACATTGAAACTCAGGGGACGACGCAGTAACACATGGTTCTCCTCGCAGATTTGGGTGGCGATAAAATGTTCTCTTTTTGTTGACAGTTGTCAAATGAATTACTGAGTGTCCTTCTCATAGTGTTTTTTTTTTATAGATGTGAAGGCGTGTAATAAACACAAAAAACGACACGCGTGTGTGACTGTGTTAATCCATGTAGCACTTGTCCATCGCGGAAGGATAAAACTCGAGGTCTGCGGCCTCTCGTTCTATCCGTCCGCGCTGACACTCGTGCCATATCATATCGTTTAACACGCGTGTCGTTCCGAGAATTTATCATTGGCCGGAATGTAAAATTGGAATACGATTTGAAAATAGAATCACCCGCGGCCGTGAAAAGGTAATCGTCAAATCAGTGGTGGAAACGCTCAAAGGCTTTCCTGTCCAACAATGTAATGTTAACCAGCAGTTCCCACATCTTTTTGAGAAAGATAAAGTAACAAGTAATACTTCTTTAATTGCGATTGTATTTAAGGATTATTTTGTAAGTCAGTGTAAGACTGTACAGTGAAACTTTTATTGGTTTGTTAACCCTTTACCCGGCGTAACGGGAAAAACCGGCCAGCGCTATTCTCAAAAATCGCCAATTAATTTTCGTTATTTTTTCATTTTTTGTCTCAAAAACATAGGTTATGACCCCTCGTTGGAACGAGCTAGTCGACCTCGTTCCAACGAGCGCTCATAACCTATGTTTTGAGACAAAAAAATGAAAAAAAATAGCTATTCAAGATTTTTTTGCAAGTGTCGTCTGCTTTTCATGTTAGGGCAAGGGTTAATAAAACGATCTTTGAACGCTGTAATTTCAAGTTTGGTACACTTTAAATATAAGCAAACTTAGGAACATTATTAAATACTAGCTACTTGTCGTAATTCTTTGGTCTGTGGGTAGCTTTCTTGGATTTCAGCGAAAGAGGACCCGGGTTCGATTCCATGCTGAGATGTGTGACTAAACTGAAAAGCTACTTGACCAAATCAATCTTCTACTTTTGGAACTATTGTAATAATAATAAGAATAATATTATAGTAATAATAAATAATAAATAAAATAATAAATAATAATAATAATATAAAATAAAGTAAACAAAAACAAAACTCACTTGATAATGGTTTGACTTGAACAAAGTATTTCGAATATTCAGAAGAAGAGTGGCCTAACAAAGAGATGAACATAATAAGAATATCTCCCACGTCTCCAAACTATGTGTAAACCCCTAAACATTTCCATCAAGCTAAACACTGTTACTGCATCCAGGGTCAGGGAGAGAGAGTGGGCGAGAGTAGTAATCTAGTAACCTACGGGACCTGGAACTTTGGGGCGGGCGGGCTTGGCGGGTTCTTGGGTTAGGACTTCCCCCCTTCCCAGTCAAAACATGGCCTAAAGGAACGTATTTT